>CAEGAE010068961.1:0-110292 GCA_903067095.1 Girardinus metallicus | reverse complement strand
TATATACATATATATATATATATATATGTATATATATATATATATAAAATACTGGTCCATTACTTCTTTCTAACATGATGGTATGAGAACTAGCATGCTGTACTGTACTGTGACTTGAGCTGGGTGTTTGTGGGTCGTCTGATAAACTGTCTGCTGCCGCTAGTCGTAAAGAGAACCATATTGTTTTCATCAATGCATAAAATGTTTGCCTTTTCTCTTCTAGAGACAAAAGTCACAGTGTGTCTTTTTGCAATTTGTAAACTCAACACATTTAGTTTTTTTCCGCAATGTCACTTCATGGATGCTTCAGATTTTTTACAATAATTGTAGACTGTTTCTGATAATTATGTAGAAAACCATTGGCTATTCTGTGTTTCATTTAAAACGGTGAAATACTCCTTTAGGAAACTACAGGTTAGATTCTTGGGTTTCATGGTGTGCATTAATATTTTGATACAGTACTTTTCATGTCTCATCTGTCACTGTTCCCAAAATGCTGTAACACAAAAAAAGTGTTATGTAACCAAAGCAATTTTTGGAATATTAATCCACATCATTAACACAACAGGACAACAAAAAACTACTGTTTTTCTTACTTTAAATAAGTCTTAAGCATACAACAAGCCACATATAAACACATAACTTCTTGTTTTTTATTACTATTATTTTGTGGCACTTTTAGTCACAGCATTAATGATAACAGACTGAAAAGAAATGGGAAAGACACTCAACAAAGTCCTTGAGGTTGGGACTTGAACCCCAAATTCAAGGACACTCAGGACAAACTGTCTCTGCACATTCCCACTTTTTTTCTCTCATTAATCTTTGAGATTAATTGAGATAAAACTTTCTCTCAGAAATTGTTTTTTTGCTTGCTGTCCACAAATTCAGAGGCTTACATTCACACATATTAATATGCCTGGAAAAAGTAGAAAATACTGTTGTGACTTTGAGATATTTCGATAGGCTACTTAAACCAAATCTGAGTTTATTAAAGGAATGCCAGTGGATGTATGTTACCACCTAAAGCACACTGCTTCTTTGTGTCAAATAATGGGAAACTGACCAAGATATCAGAGCGAGAATTACAGATCTCTGTATGTCTGGTTTAGCTTTGGATGTAAATTTTCAAATGTTTTAAGTTGCCACATTCATTTGTTCATGTAATTATACACATGGACATCATAGGAATGTCTCACCATCATATTATTCGGAAATGTGAAAGGTTTTCTTTCTCTTCCTGATACCTGATACAGATAATTTGGTGGAAAATATCTGATCAACCTCTCAGCAAAAGCAAGATATATTGGGAAGATGCTGGTTCAATCAATGTCTCCAGTGAGACAAGTTCTGTGCAAACATCGTCATAAAGGCCACTTAGGAATACAGAGGCAAGAATTTTACCTTTTGGACGCATTTCTTGTAGAATGATTAAACCAAAACTGAATTGTATAGTCAGTTACAATTGTTGCTGTTAGAAGGAAAAGGGGGAAAATTGCATGCCTTAGAACCCGATCCCTGCTTAAAGTACAAAGATGGCAATCTTATGTTTCGTGGAAGTTTTTTTGCATTAAGTACTGGACCACTTCCCAAGACAGATGGCACAAGGAAATGATAGTTTATACACACTTTAACAGAAATGTCATGCTGCCAGAAGTAGAAGTTGGCTGTTTTGCAAGAGCGACATCAGTCTGATGAGAAACATTGTGAAGTTTCAATCTGAAATGACACCTCTCTCAGACAGCAGTCACAAAGTGCTTCACAGTAAACTTAGTAAAAAAAAGTCAGTGAACAATGAAAACACAATGAAAGGGACATTTAAGAAATACAAAATAGCAACACACAATTGCCATAGCATCTCAAGAAGCTGTGCTACTAAAATATTTTTTTTCTTTTTTTTTCAGTGTGTCTTAAGTTGCTTGTTAAAAGTATCAGTAGAGTCCAACAATCACAAATGGTGTGGGAGTTTATTCCACAATCTTGATACAACAGCTTGAAAAGATCTGTTTTCTTTGTTCCTAAAACAAGTACGAGGGGCCATGAGTGGGTTCTGCTCTGCCCATGCTGTGCTCTGAATGTCAAAACCAGTACAGTTTAGTTTAGAATGGCATAGTTCTATATACTCTTCTTAGATCATTGATTTATGGTTTAAATCTCATAAAGATTAATTACAAAACATCACATTTTAACCTGTACGTACATTTAATGGTCATTAATTTCTTGAACACAATCAGGGCCCTTTCAGTTTAGCGGGGAAGTTGACTATTTACTGCAGTTGCTTAATGCCATCGAAAATGTTCCTATGTTACATCGATATTGTTATTGATCCAGTACCATGAATCTTTGGTTAAAACAAGTAGGCTATGCTGTCCTTCTTTCTGTCTGAATGTTTAGTGCCCTGAGGTGAAGCTTTCACTCTTCTTGTGCTAAAGAAAAGATGTTGAGAGGTCAGTAGCGTCGGACCGTGTTTTACCAATGGCAAATTCCTGCTGGGATATGTGGGTGTATGGGTAATAAAAAAAAACTTGTCTCTTTCAGAAGAAAAAAAATACCAAAGCTCACTCAACATTTCCTGGAGAAATAAGGTTTGAGACATATCATTAAAATAACATTAGATACACTTACACCTACATATAAAATCCAAAGGGGCTTTTGACTCTTCTAAAATACAATATTTAACATATTCTGTTTATTTTTCCTTAGCGGCCTGAAATCTGCAATACTACCGTAAGCTGCAAGACAACAGAGCCTCGTGTCCAGCCAGATGCTGCATATTCACACAGTTATCAGGCATAAGATGTTTTATGTGTTGTTCCCTCCCCCCCACACACTTTTCTCTCCTCTCTTTATTATATATCCTTTTTTTATTTTCTCCCTTATCACAGTAAGCACCATGTTGAGTGTTACCCCAATCACTGCAGAGTGTCCCAATCACTTCAAATTTGTAAGCTAATGAAAGACAAATGGAAAGACACTTTGATGCACGCAAACATTCACTTCTTCTCATGTACACACGCGTAACCACTCTGTGTGCTTTTACATTGTTTTTGCTAGATTTGTCCTTCTAAAATCACTGTCATGTTGGAAGGCCCAGTCACGACCCATTTTCAGTGCTCTATCTGAGGGTGAGGAATCAGACCAGAACTACACAGAATGTGTTTTTTATTTTAGGGTTTTTTTCTTAGTTTGACTAATATTTAACCCGTTTTTTTCCTGTTTCTGGGTGTGTGTTTTTTTGTTGCAAAAGATAGGAACCTGGTAAAATGCTTTCTTTTTTATCGTTTGCTGTTGAGAGTTCTTTTTTTGTCAGAAAGATTTTTCCTTCTTACCTTTTATTACTCATACTTGAACTCCGGCTCCCTTTAGTACCCAAAATAGGACTAGAACAGCTAAACTTCTCTAAGAATTTAAGACAATGCATTGTCATAGTCCCTTTCTGTTCACCTTTGCGAATTTCAATCCACTTAGCCCTTTTAAGAGAATGAAATATTTCAGTGAAATAATAGGATTTTAAAATCCCCGGGAATCGTGTCAGAGGATTATAGTGGATTTAGGTGCTTTTTCTTTGGAATGTGTGTACCTTGGCTGCAGGTACTTATCTCCTTAATACCGTGCATGTGCTTTGGAAATGGCTGTTTTTTTGTGTGTCTATGCTTACAGTGAGGCAGAACCCTGTGTTTTAATTTTCTGCTCTGCTATGATCTGTTCATCATTTTCCAACACTTCTCTCCGTTGATCTCGCAGGCCTCTTTCTGCTTAATCCGCCTCCTTCAGCCAAGCAAAATGGAGGAAAGCTGATTCTGTACACCCTGCTTGTTGAAGTGTCCTTTGTCCTCTCATAAATACCTTTCTTGCCCTGATTTGTGGTTGATTTAGAGAAAACAAATAAAAAAGAAGAAATAAACAAAAAATAAAGCTCATATTTTTAAATAAAGCCCAATGATAAGAAGGGAAATTTTATTTTGTGCTTTTCTTTTTACTCAAACACCTTACATTAGGGGCACATTTACCCAGTTTCACTCACTAATGTGCATCTATTCTTCTGCGCCCATCAGTATACAATTCAGTGTTTAGTGCCTTGCCCAGGGGCACATCAACATATGACAGGGAGAAGCTGGATTGGAGCTCACATCTTTTAGATTGCAAAACTCTACTAAGCCACTGTCCTCTGTGATTTTCCAAACACCAGTAAAATGGAAGTAAAGTGAAGATTTAGCTAATTATTTGTTGGAGCTTGAAGCCCAGTGCACAATGTCTTTCTCTCTTGTAATCTTTCATTGTCATCCTGTCTCTATTCATTCTCATAAGAAGTGTTTTTAGCTTTCCTCTCGTAGCTGTGGATTTTTTTGAGCAACTTTACATCTATTTTAAATAAAGCTAAAATTAAACAGTAAACTCTATTTACTCCTGTTTAGCTGGTACTCCCCTAAAGGTTTTGGTGCTGAGGGGTTTGTAAATTGCTGTGAGCTTTGCAGGATCTAAATTAGGACTGCACAATATTAGGAAATTATGGTGATAACAGTGGTGATAAATTCATCTTTTTCTCACCAATGTCTTTCTCATGTGTCATGCTTTCAGCGCAGTAGGCATTTCATCCCAAAGGGTCCTTTGAAATATCAATATTGCACGCACAAATATTGCATTGACAATATACATTCATTTGATTTTGGTCCATAGTGACACAATAGCATCACACATTTACTGTAGATTTGTCAGCTTGATGACCATGGAGGCAGTTGGAGTGAACTCTTCCATTCACTCAAACGCACAACCCCCCCAGCGCACACAGCGTTCATCATTGTTTTTTTTTTTTTGTTTTTTTTTCCTATTCATCCATACCGCTTCCCGCGCCCCCCCTCCAATGGCACGGCGCCCCCCACCGTTTGGGAACCTCTGCCATAATATATGCACACTGGTTGGTTGCTAACTCTCAATGCAAATTTAATTAATTCCAACAGTTTCTTGTATCTTAAAATTTGAATTTTCCATTAAATAATGGACATTGAAATTATTTTTTCAAACCCTCCCACCAACATTTAGCTTTTAAAATCAGTCATTTTCAACACAAGAAATGATACATGAACTTAGCTTTTCTGAGGCAAAAAAACAAAACAAAGGCACTGTTGTGAAGGCACAACACTGAAGGCACAACTTTTATTGCAATGAGTAGTTATTAAAGATCTTATTGTTGTTTTGTCATTTTGAACTAGTATGTCCATTCCTCTTTGAGCTCTGACATTATCAAGGCATTTTTTCCCACTATACTGCTATACACTGGATATTTTCTCCTTTTCTCACTGTTGTCTTGAAACCCAAGTGAGATTTGTGAATAACAAGTAGATCAGTTGTTTGTTGAAGTCAAACCACGTCATCTGTCCTCAAAGCATCATGGCACATTCAAATTAACTCAAGCCCTCTTTCCTCCTCATTCAGTTTTAACTTCAACAAGCCGTCTCTAGATTCATAAATGCACTGAATCAGCAGGTGTTTGGTTGATTCACCATTTCTGCTAAAAAGCAACTGGACAGGTGTGTCTAATGAAAGAAAAGTGGTGGTTTTTCAATCTTACTACTTACTATATGTATGATTTGAAGTTTAGGTGAAAGACATCACATTCCATTAACTTCAGAAAGCAACTTTACACTGTAACCACTTTCTGATCTTACTTTGAGATAATCACACAACCATCAGCTTTGGTTTAGTGATTGTTTTGTCATTTACATTACACAAGTCTATTGGGCGAGATTCTTGGACCACACAGGCTTGGAAACATGCAGCTGCAATTGCAGACTCAGAAGAAAACAAATTCTGCAGCTTCGACCTGAGCACATGTAGAAACAAGTGTTGGTTTTCCCCTACATTCCATAATATCAAGTGGAGCAGCTTTATGCAAGCTATTTATTTACTGTCTTCAACATATTGTGTTTTTTTGCCACATTCAGCTAGTTAGTTTATTTCCAACATTAAGTGGACACTGGAGAATAACAAAGAGTGCAAAACATGTCCATTACATACAGAAAATGTGATGGATATCAAACGTTTCTATTTTAGTCCACTCAGGTAGTGTGATTGCATCAAGCTAAACAAAAGTTTATAAGGTGCTTCGTTATTGTATGATTCAGGATTGAAATATTTGGAAATGTTGTATTGTGTACTTGGATAAATTTCTGTGGGTTGATGCAGTTTGCCCTGTGATTTGGTAATCTTTACCAAATCACAGTGAAGGGTTTAACAGCAAGATTAGCATTTTTTGAACCCTTCCATCTCTGTCAGTGCGTCTCCCTCACAGAGGGGAGTTTGTTTATCAAGCCATGTTGTTTACAGCTTAGGCAATGTTTCATCAAGCGCGGGTGTCAGCCAGATGTTGAAATAACCTCAATCTCAGCACTCTGTTTTGTTTTAACTCCATCTTCCGAGGGAGGAAGTAACTTGTGACACATTTAGTCCGATAATTTATTTCCTCTTAGTTTGATCTAAGCTTTTTTTCACTGATGAAACTTGGGTGAATAAGGTGAAATGATCAAATTGACAAAGCGAGATTTTGGCGGCCACTCTGCAATACCTTAAAATAGGTTAATACATTCACACTGAAAGGAGAAGAAGCAAAACATCCTTTTTTAATAAATGTTTTCCCCTGTTTGATATGTTGTAACTGTGATACAACATATCAAACAAATTGAACCAAATCAATATTTACCTCTTCGTGTCCATAAGCTCATAGCAAATAAGATATCAAAGTTTGTTGCCAGTGATTATAAGCAGTGTTATTTAAAACCACTGACATATTCAACACCAAATTCTCTTTACTATTGAAATGGATGAGGTCATCACACGAAGATCTGACATGTTTTCCAAACCCTCGAAAAAAAAAAGGTTGCAGATGTCTAGGATTTTGGTAAAGGATATAAAAAGATCAAGCGCAGACAGTCTCCTGGAAAAAGAAGTCTCCGAGAGCCGTTTACTTTCATCACACAGTCTGAAGGTAACGCTTGCAGGTTTTCATGTCAAAGTGCGCGTATCTAAGAGTAGAATGCACAAATCTATTCCGAATGAGAGACGTACCAGTGAGAAGTAGTTTCTATTTTGGAGCAAAACTCGTTGAGATGTCATATTTACACTAGGTACATTTTTGACCATGGAAAATAAAGGTGTTCATGAAGACAACATTTATGAGGAAGTGTTAATTATAATGGTGAAACTTATTACTTTAAATTTGAACTGGACTAGACTTGTGCTAACATAAACCAGACAAGCAAAACAAAATAGAACTTTACTTGGGGGGGGGGGAGTGAAAGCCCAAAGTACATATCTATTTAATTTAGCTGATAACTCAGCTGGTGTTTCCTAATAAAAAGTTAACGATTCTTTTTTGTGCCATTGTTTATATTGACAATTTTCATTTGGTAGTACTTTTACAAAAAGAACCAAGTGCTTTCTTGTTATAAAATGTTGAAAAAGTGGGGTGTATTTTATTTTCCTACCCATGAAGTCTTATGTAATTTTGTTTTGCTGCAGGCTAGCCAATGCTGCTGAACTTTTAAAAAGGTAATGAAAATGGAAAAGTAAAAAAACATCGACATGTGTGTGATTGACTGAACTTGGTTCATTTTTGTTGGTAGTGTGACTGGCAGTCATCAGCCTGTGAAAGCTCTTTTGCCCTCTATACTCTGTTGGGCTTTAGGGCTGTCAGCACTCGTGCAGACTGCTTGGGGAGTATAAAGATAGAACTGCTGAGAACAGTAAATAAGGTGGTTAAGCGAACAAGTGGCTGAAAATTTAGATGCTATATAATCTAACTCCATTGATTTGCACCTAATATTTTAGCCTCCTAAATTGACTCAGGGAACTCATTTATATAACTGAATGTTTTTACATAATTGTCTATTATCTGATTAGATTCTACTTAAATAATTAACCTTCAAGTTAAATGTGAAATAAAAGCTTTTTTAACAGGTGGAACATGGTGGTAAGATTTAGTGACAGTAAATTGACTTGAAGCCTCCTGTCGCCAGCTCTTTTACTTTCCAACAAACAGGTACATCATGACAAAAGTTCAGAAACACTCCCTGGTATTCGATTCTCTTCACAGGTGGACACCATAGTGACACTGGGTGGGCTAGCAGGGAGATTTGACCAAACCATGGCATCGGTTGAGACGCTCTTTCATGCTCAGTCCATGACACAGCTGCCCATTTTGATCATGCAGGAAACAAGCTTGGTATACTTACTCAGACCCGTAAGTAAATTGTATGTCTGGCTTATTTCCATTATCTCCTGTTGTTTTGCCAAATAATCCACTGGTCATTCATTCTAATTATCATTTCCTCTGATTGTTTCTCTAGTATAATCTTCAAACCTGGCTTCACATCAATACCAAACTACTAACAAAAAAATATGGTTACCCTTTGGAGAACTACAGTTTAAGAACTGCAATGATAAAAATGAATCAGATAATATTAAATTGTTAACATCCCAGTGTTTCACTATAAGGAGTAGAACAGAAAAAAGCAGTAAGAAACTACTAATTGGAAACTACTAATAAACTTATCAAGTATTTATCCTATATTTGTGCTTAGATCTGTGTTTCAAAATAGGAATAAATATATATGACTAACGTTAACTTTATTACAACTGTACCAATCATTATTTTGTGTTGCTTTAGCTGATAAAATAATAATTGTTGCTACCATATTTAAAAGAAAATAAATTACTATTATTATTTTATTTTTTTTGCTTTAAATTTGTATGGAAAATGGATTCCTAAACCAGCCAACACCTAGTTGCAGTAAAGTAAAGCAATAAATCTATTATCTGGAAGAAAGTTTTATGTTTGTGTAATGACAGCCTCCAAAGACCTGAACTTTTATTGTGGTGTTATTATAACGATATGTTCCCTATAAGATGCATATAATTACTGCATACATAAGCAGGCTCAGAATCTGTTTTCTTCAAACTAAGCTAACACTGCCTCTTAACAACTTCCAAATCATCCATCTCCCAGGCACTCTCCCTATTTTCTATTCTCCCTCAAAAATGTTTTTCTTTGCTCTGTTTCTACCTTGATTAGAGAGTTGAAAGCTTTGTTTTTTTTTTTGTCAAGTAATCACTTCAAGAACAAAAACACACATGCACACTCTCACTTTCTCATTCTTCTACACACTGCTCTGCTTGTGTAATGTCCCAATTTGCTGTTGTGAATGTAAGAGCCGGAGACTCTCCTGATGCCACTCAAATTGTTCTTTTCTCCTTTTTTTTCTATGCCAGCCACTTTCTCATGCTCCGCTGATGATTGAGTTTACAAGTGGGCTTAACACCTGCCTTTTAGAACATGCATTGAACCCACAGCCACTCAACCTCTCTGCTGAGTTTCTCCTTTTCGAAGTCTTTGGGACAAACAACTAATTGTGATGCCTTCTGATGACAAAACCCCGCTCTCTCTCCTGCTTTCTCGTCATACTTCTTGTCATTATTCTAAAGGCGTGTTGTCATTTGCTGCTTCATACCTCAACACCTCCAATTAATCTTAACTTCAGCGAGGGTAAATTAAGCTCGTTTGTCAACGCAGCTCCAATTCGCCAGTGCCTCACATTCCTGTACATGAAGGTGAGCTCAACCTTCTAAAAGCCCACCACTGTTTGTTCAAGTTACATATGTATTCAAAGAGTTTACTGTCAAACAATCTTACAAGTCTTATTCCATGCAATAAAATGTCCCCAAATGTGGTTAATTCAGAAATCGAATGGTCAATAGCACCATGATCATCTACTGTAGATTAAAACACCACAAAAAAAAAAATTGTAAACGTTAAACCCTCAATAAAAAGGTGAAATCCTTCCCTTAATCCCTCATGTTTTATTCAGTAAATTCAGTATGTTTCATTATTTTTGATTAAATCTCTGAATCTGTCAACCACAAATAAGCTCAAATTTAATCAAGGTTGCACCTGTTTGTCTTATTTTATTTGATTCCCAAATAAGGTTTCTTAGTATAATTATGCCACCAGGAAATATGCAGAAGTCGTGTGTTTTCGATCGCAGTCTCAGAGCACTCCAAAATTATCATATCTTCTATTAAATTATGGGTAGAGAGACTTTTATTTCTGAGACTCTGCAGAACAGGAGGATGTTTTAATCAGTCTCAGTCTCGAGGTAGTGCTAAATTTGCTTAATTCGAGTCTCATAAATAAATAAGGACAGAAGGTGCGCTGAGCTAAGTTTGCTTTTCTCTGGTGATGTGCTTTATTGAGTCTCGGTTAACCAGAGTGATATTTACTCTGAGATGTAAGCCACCCTCTGTAGAGGCTCTGGGGGCCCTGCTCTGTGTGTTGTGGGACACACAATGTGCAACGATGCATCTGTCCGATCTCTTCTGTAATTCAGTCCAGCATACTGGTTTAAGCTTTAAACTACAGCCTTATTTACTTGCTGCTCTTTGAAGGAGTAAGACTTGTCAGTGAGGCGGCTGATGTAAAAGATGAAATGTGATACTCGAGCAGTGTTAAATCATTCAAGCCTCTCTGCTGGAGTAAACTAAGCAAAGACTTAGCATTTAAATAAAAAGTATAAATAAATACAGAAGTGAGCCAGGATGACAAGTTCTGCCAATGTGTATACATGTGTATGTGTGAGTCAGACCATCTGCACAGAAAGGACATTTCACAACAGTATCCGTCACTCTTCTGCCTCGCTGTTCAACGTATGTCTAATGTAATTCATAACTATCGTGGTAATTAATTTGCCAAATTACAGCTGGTAGTTGCATGATAAAAGTTATAATTTCTTTGTTCAATTATAGCATTGTGGTCTGTGCGACCTTTAAATTAATCGCCATGTGACTTCCATTAAACTGATATTAAAGCTGTTGCACTTATAGTATCTTCAGTATTTGCTTATTTACACTTCAGAATGTAGCAATTGAGCTATTCAAAATGGGGTACCTATGAGACATTGTTGTTGCAAAAGTTGTCCATTTTGTTTCTGCATTCCAGTTAACATGTGGTCCTCATGTTAATGGAGATACAGTGGTATCAGCATGAAGGTAAACCTTGCTCTTGAAGAAATGCAGTCGTTTAATTAACAGCCTTTGAATTGACTTAGGGGACACTTTCAAGGTCCATTGTGGAATGGTGAATGTAGATGAGCCTACCAGGGCTAGGCTTAGAGGTAGACTAGAATTTTGTTTGTCTTTTCTTGGGACTGTAATATGAGAAAAAGAAAAACGTGCAGCAGAAGTTTTGACTTGAACTGAAAATGAAGAAATTACAATATTCTTTCAGTTTATTCGTGAAAGCACATCTCCCTGACCTAAATTGTTTAGTTGGTTAAAAAAAATGCATGAAACTATATCTTTGTTAAGACTGAAAATAAAATTTGTTTTTCAGAAAAAAAAGACCTTTTCAGTAGTTGACCTGCCAATCTCCGATCAGAGCAAATCACGGCAAAATTGGTTGATTCCAATCTCTGGCTAATTAACTGGTGCATCTCAGTCTTTTCTTGTCAGAAAAGCAAATGTGTGTCAACTGCATATTTATGTACTGTGTAAGATGTTATTCTCAAAAATAGTAGTGTTATTCTTTTTATTTTTCTTATTCCATTTTAAAATCTAAAGTATTTTATCTACCCTTTTCTATTACTGGCACCATGCCATTCAATTTTGGTTTTAATGTTTTGGGGAATTTATTTTACCAAAGAAAAAAAACACCTTTTTATATGGAATAGGGTATATCTGTAGTTGGGGAAATACATTTTTGCTTTTTATGCCTGTTCCTCATGCTTCCCTTTCTGTCACTGTAACACGCATAACCTGTGTTTATGCTTAGAAAATAACCACAGGCTTGTTTCTGAACACCAAAAGCTCCAAAGCCTAAATATTTGCCATCATTCCTTCCCGCTGGCTCTGCAGTACCAGGTTGCAAGACTTTGAAAATACTACTTTAAATATACACTTTTAAGTTGGTTAATGTGTTCCCCCTGGTTGTGTTCATCTACGGCACTTTTATAGTTTTAGATGACTGATGTTGCTATAAGTACTTTGCTTTAAAATGTAGCACCAGAAGTATTCCATACTCAAGAAACAGCAGCTTGCAAAATAGTTCATGCCTCTTAATTTGTTTTCTCATTACATCTGTGACATATTACATTGGAATTCCATGTGATAACCAACACAAGGTAGTGTGGAACTTTTAAACTCAACAAAAAGTACAAAACGTAGAGTCATGAAGTACTACAGTACAACCAAACCTTTTCAAAACTATTATGGTGCACATTAAGATTGCGATAATAATGCATTTATGATATATTCTGGAGCATTAGAATGCATTTAGATTCAACCACATATCAAAAGAATCAACTTATGCTTTAATTATGCCTATCTGTAAATCTTTATGTACCAATTTCCAAACTGGAATTTTGACTTATTGTAACTATATCCATACAATGAATTTCTTCTTGCGACTTTCCCATGAAAGCTAGTTTTGTAGAGTGCACTATCACTCTTCATAAATGTATGGAAACCTTTACAAAGCACTTTATATCCATCTCTTTTTTTTTGTTTATTTTATTCAGCCGCATAGCTCCAGGATATCAGAAAATGGCAAATTCTGTAGTTTCATACTTTGTGAATAGGAGAAACTTTGTTTTTGACCTTTCTATATTCTGGCATGGGGCTTTATTCAAGCCATATCCTTCACAGGAACATAAATATCTTGCCCTAGAAGTTGGACACTTACATCCACCTGTATTATGTGATTATCTTTATTTTGGTCTCCCAATCCTAGTTTCTTGAAGAGGAGTGGCATTTAAAAATGTTGCAAATGCTTTTTTTTTTTCCAACACAAAGCATTTCATGAGCAATATCCCTCAAAAATAGGCTTCCTGTTAATGTTCATATAATCGTACAATACCATATTGACACTGGCAACAATTTCTCAATAGCATCTTTAAGACAACTTGAACATGCTATTGAATAAACTGTACTCTTTTACTTACTGTAAATTAAGTAAACGAGTCAGATTACAGCTGCTCGAAAATGTAGTTAAAGCTATCTATAAGATGATTTGTGACACAAAATCTATTTCATTATGTCAAGATCCATTTAAACTTTGAGAAGTAAAACAAGGTCTATAGTTTTGACAAGAGCAATCATTTATTTTAATGACCCTTGGCGAGTGAGTGTAGAAGCTGAGTCAGGAATAAACAGGTTTAAGGAGTCCTGCTCCACATTTTCATTTCATTCATGTACAGTATCCGGGTGCATACCAATTCACATCGTTCATGCAATGTGTTTGCAGGGCAACCACAGACTGGGGGTAAACACCAGCCTGGAGGGAGAGTGGTGCAGCCTCATTCCTGTAGGTGGACCCTGCCAAACAGTCACCACAGGACTCAAATGGAACCTAGGTGAGTCCCTTCCTGTTTACAAGCTGTTATTACGCTCCTGCTTGCTTTACATCAGCACTTCGCAGCTTCAGTTTACATACAGTAAGCCAGTGGGATAAACTCAAGTGTTTGAAGTTTGAAGTGAAGGAAAATAATCTTTATATCTTCTAGAGGCTTGAAGACTTTAATGCTTGTTTCACAAAGTAAATATAAGATCCAAGCTTGATTTTTATTATTATTTTTTTTCTATTAACACTGGATGCATTCCTGCAAGCAAAAGAGATGCACTGATTTACAGGTGCTTAATTTGCCTCAGTCAAGTGATTCTGCGGTTTTGAACAAGTTTCATTTGCAAATGATACACAATGTGCCTCAAAGAGCTTTTTGTCTTCTTGACAATTGTGTGAAAATCTACTGGAAGCTCATCCGAGGACCCCTGTGGCTTTACTCCACTCCAACCCACATGGCCAGCTGTGCTCTTAATGAGTTGGCACAGACTGAACTGCCACCCATTCAAGGGAACCTGGACCTTCTGTCACCAGGGTTGCATAATGTGTCTGCTTCTTGGTGGGTGTCCACTGCTCCCGCCTGTATGTGCACGTGTACATTTTTAGGAGCCTGTACGCTTGAGCGAGCACACGTCTGCTTGTTTGATCATGTCGTTGTACACGTTTGAATATTCATATGTGCTTGCACTTCCCGCCTTGTTTATCGACTCCTTGTTGGTGTGTGTGTGTGTTTTTTCTGTTGTTTTTTTTTTTTTTTTTTGGCTACAATATGTTGTACAGTGCACTTACTTGGCACACCTGTGAGATGGCCTTCTGAATGCTAATGAGAGGGACTTAATACATGAGAGTCTTATGCAGATTAGCCAGTGGTAACAAGATGCATAATTAACCACATGCATATTTAGAAGGCTAGAAGTAATGATTTCCTTCTGGGGTTTGAGGGAAGGACCAGAATATTAAACTAAAATTTAGGACATCCTTTTCTCTTCAATTTTGACTTGTGTATATACAGTAGGCTGATTGCACCACTCTGGGTTGTGTGTTTGTTTTGACAGCAGTATGTTTTTTTTTTTTTGTTGTTATTTTTTTTTTTCGGTGCTGCGAATTAAATGCAGCTTCTCAACTGTGAGCAGTTCCATTTTTGAGTGACCCACACTTGATTGAAACTTCTCTGTGAAGAAAAATGTATATATTAACTGATGCAGCCTTGCTTGTCGAAAAGAGATAGTTTACTTTATTCAAATTTATTTCTTCATTTAAGGGTAGATTTTATTGAAAGTGAACATAACATTTGACATCAGTTCATATAGATGTGATGACATGTGTTAATTGGCATTTATTCTGCAAGCATTTCACTTCGGCTTATTTCACTGTAGGAAAATGCCAAAGAGAAGTTGGAATAACCTTGGCTTTGGTTAATTTAAGCACTTTTTTTTTCTTCTTGCTTATAATTTACATTTTCTCTGTAATAAAGTAGAACGTACCTATATACATTCAGAGAACTAATAGTTAACTGTCCTAGAAACCTGAAACTAGCAGGGTTATTAGGTGGGTGAGTGAGATTTGGGGATTTTGCTAATTAGCCCTGTATTATATAAAGGCCACAGAAAGACCACTGCCAGCTGCTCCGGGATGTAGGAGAATATTTGCCAGGAGGTCGGAACTACTGCTAGCTCCACATATGGATCATACAGTGAAAGTTATGACGAGAGTAATCAGCTACAGTTCTCTAGGAATTGCTCCTCAAAAAAGCAATTTAAAATATATGAATATTGCTGAGAAATAAACCACTTTTATGAAGAAAAAAACGTAAGGAAATGTGTATGGGAACGTAATGGTGGTGAGTAAACCGATTAAAGCTAATTAACTAAGTGGCAATTAGGTAAACCAGTCCTGCTCACCTGAATTTCTATTAGTGTACTCTGTCAATCAGGTATATTAAAATCCCAACACCCTCTCCACACTTAACTTGCATTTTTTTATCTTCTGATGTGAATGCAATTACCAAAGGACAGCAGAACCCTAATGAGTTCTCATACTAAGACAAGTCATTACTTTACCAAATCATGTAGTCTTGCACTGCAGCTTTGTGGTAAATTCACTTTTAATTACATATGAACTTAACACCTGCAGTCCACCCCTCGTTGTGTTACAGGAATCAGATTGGACATGCAATTTTAGAAAAAACAAACCAAGAGTTCAGCCATCTGAAAAATCATGTCAGTAACGGGAAATCACAATTTTATGACGGTGACCTTAAGTATAAACATAGCTTTTTAAGGATAAGCATATAAGGCCATATGTGTGTATATATATATATTATTATTTTTTTTTTTTTCTATTAACATTTCAAGATATTAATTCATTCGGTCTGACTGTTTGGACTAACTGAAAAAAATATATATATTTAAAATGATAGACAACAGCAACATTTCTTAGGTAAAGTGTGTTAATTCTGTATAAAAGGATATCTCTTACCACAAAGTCTTTTTGCTTTGGCATACCATCAACACATTCAGTTCATTCACAATCTAATATCATATCGCCCATCCCTAGATTGTAATAATGGCTTTTAAGAGACATGTTTCGACTGCTACCTAATTCAGGAGCCAGACTAGTTAACTCAGACTCCTCTTCAGCCTCACTCCATTTCTTCAGCATTTACCAAGTAAAAACTGATTATTAAGGCACAAATTTACCTCTGGAAATGACCCCTTTCATTTACAAACAACTTTGGAATTCATTGCAGTGTCTTTGAATTGATCTAAATTACAAAGTGTAATTGACAATATTTCAAGGGTTATGTAGGTGTTAGCTAAAAAAAAAGAAGAAAACTAACAAAACATTTATTTTCACAACCAGAGTTTCTCTCATACAGTGATTTGTGGAACGGGATGTTAGTCAACATCGATGCAGTGGGAGGAGATACAAACTCTGTGTTTTGTCATAGATAATCCAGTTTTAGGAAATAACTTAATGGGTAAAAAATGTCCCTGGTCTGTTAGTCAAATTGTTCCTTAAAGTAGCATGCTCATTATGCTCAGCGTGGGTCACAGTTACTCTGCTAAAATAACGAGCATAACTTCGAGTGAATGTAACAATCCATTTTTGAAGCAAAGCTGAGATAACGCACCATAAATGTTTGACAAGCATCAGTCATTTAAAAAAAAAAATAAAACGAAGCAACTTTTTTGCTCTTTGACTTAACAAGCTTATTTTTCACATTTGGTCTTATACACTTAACAGTATTACCATCAATCAGAAAACATGAACTTCACAAAACATTTAATTGTAAAAGAAATGACAACATGTAAGCATTTTACAGATTTATTAGCATCAATAAACTGAAATTATATTTTTAAGTAGCATAGTATTTGGAAAATGCAGGATGTCTTTACTTTAAGAGGATTACGACTTCTAGCTTCCCTGCTTGCTTGATGATTGAAGGTTTGATGGATGGATGGATGCTCACTTATAAGGAATAATCCAAAAAGCACAAACGTATAAAATAAAAAACAAACAAACAAACAAGTCTGATTAATACCTTTTGAGATTTTTTATTTTATCTTACCAAACTACTATTAATCATGTTATTGTTTTGGATTCAATACCAACCTAAACACATGCCAATTAGAAATTATGTACTGAACATTTTGGAAGTTAACGAAAACATGCAACGAATTAGAATCTGTGTTTAAACCTGTAAGTTTTCGCCTCATTAGTCTCGCATGTTTTCTCTGGAATGTTCCTTTGTAATTAGGGAGTCTAGACAAAGAAGGAGCCGTCATTTCTACCATTACAAAGGAAGGATAAGAAGCCTCTGCACTAGTGGCTCAAGAGAATTCTATCTAATGATATGTCTGCATTGCGGTAATAATACCAAAGGATTGGTATGTGCTACTGAATAATGATGTGACTGCAGCGTAGTAAAAATAACAATTTTATGATGTAGTAACTTTAGTAATTATTCTTCGGTGTGTATAGTAGTAAAATGCAGCTGGAGACATAGATGCATCTCAGTTGGCATGAATCTGGTACGTGTTAACAAGGCTATCACTCACATTCTGTTATAATTCACACCCATCTCTCTTTTCACACTTTTGTTTCCTGTTTTTACAGCCAACTAGTTTACTGTTATTCCCTTCTTTTTTGCCTCTCTCACACTCCTACCATCTCTTTCCGCTCATTAGGAGGGACTGTGACAGCTGAGAAACTCGCCATTTTGCGCGTTATATTAATTTTCCATCATTAATCCTAAATTCCCCCTCTCGAAACTATCAGTAAATGCAATCACTGTGTGTGTGCTCATCAGATGATATGCTGATGGTTTGGTCCATATATTCATAAACAAGCTTTTAATTATACATATATTTGAATTGGGTTGTTGAATTTGTGTGCTAGCTCTGGGTCACATTTCCAAATGTAATTTCTAGTGAACATTATTTAAATTGTGAAATGCAGACAGGACATGTCAGCAGCATCCCTACTTACCATATTCTCAAGGAAAGTATTTGAACTGAAAGACAAAACATGTATATTTTGCCAAAAGATTTAAAACTATTATACTGATATGCTATTAACCAACAACACGTGATCTTAAAATTTCTATATGTCATGATCTGCCGGACTTTTGTTGTGTAATTTGAGGTGTTAGTTCAGTATTTTTAGTGGCTTCGTGTGTATCGACAGCTTCACTTTAAAGACGTTTTATCTTAACAGTGATGGGTGCCGCTGCTTTTTCTCCCATGACTCTCCAAACAGCCAGCCATGTTTTTTTTTATAAACAAGAGAGATATGTAGGAGTGTCCCGGAAAAAAGGTAAGGGAGGGTTGTTGTGCTCATGCAGCATCCAAACCTCTTCTCTGATATCTTTATCGCATAAAAGCCATTATGCTGCCGTGTTTACAGCTGGTCTTTCTTCCACTCAGCAAACTGCATCCTGTTGCAAACCATTGTCAAGTATTCCTACTGATGTCATATCTTTAGTTTTTTTTTTTTTTTTACTGTCCCCTAGCTGTTTACTAGTATCAAAATATTATTTCTAGCCTAAAACTTTCACAGAAAAATTGTCTATTAGCTGGATGCCATGCAATTTTAATATATTCTTATTAGTATTCAAGGGGCGCATTTCTACTACATTGAATAAAATGGTTTACATCCAGTGAAGCAGCATGTCAGCCTTTTTTCGTCAGTTTGCTCTATTGTGCTCGAAAAATAAACTTGGATGGCAAAAACTTCTTGTTAATTTTAACCTCCGATGTTTAATCTGAGAAACCTAAAACTTTAGGTTTATCTGTGATGATTTCAATACTTCATAATGCTTTTTAGCTACAAAGTTATTTTCATTTGCAATGAAAATAACGTCCGACTGAATCACACGTTGTGGAAGACATTTTTTTAAAGCTGGAAATAATTTCTTTTAAGGACGTTGGTTCATTTGCCCACAGCAAGGAGTTTAAAGATGTCAAAGTAATGCTACCTTGCTGCTGTAGTTAATTATTAAGAAAATATTGTGCAAAATTACCAAGAGGGAGAAACTGTACAGGGCTGCTGCTTTTATTTTCATCCGCAGTGGTGGCACAGCGGTAAAGCACAATCCATGTATGGAGGCCTTAGTCCTGGACACAGCCATCATGTGTTCAAGTCCTGGGCCAACGACCTTTGCTGCAGCATGTCTTGCCCTCTCTCTCTCTCAAAACAAAAAGATTATTTCTGTTTGAATTATACTTTGTTTGTCCCTCAGTAGTAACTTTTATTTGTATCAACAGCAAATTGGCAGAGAAATGGATGCACACATAGGCAAACTAAAGATAAATGATTATGATCAAAAAATATAACTGCATGACTGAATCACTGTGCGCACTTTCATAAATGATATTATTTGGTTTTCTTAAGCAGGGAAATGACGCTTCAATAATATACTTTTTGTCTCAGCTGAATTTTTCTATTCCTTTTTGTTTTGCCCTAATGAAGGAAATTAAAATATAGTCCAATTGTAATTAATCATAGTTTTTTTTTTTTTTGCTCTATCTAAAAAGAACCCTGTGCCTTCAAAAAATGTTGCCGCAGTAATGAAAATGGTTTCGAGTGTAGAGTATCTTTCATTTATCAAGGTTTAGTGTTGTGGTGGTGCAGTTAGTGTCACTGATACATTGCAGTAAGAACAAACTGGGTTTGAATCCCAGTCTGCGGTGTATGTTACGTATAGTGCGTGATAAGCTACCACAGCTCCTTCAGCAAAAATACCCATGCTTGGCCTATTTTCATTGATAAAAATGCAGCATCCACAGTGATCTGAGGTGAACTGGAGAGAAGGATGTGGTGGTAAGCGAGACAAACAGAGAGGTGACAGGCCAGAAGTGGCTGAGTCAGAAGAAATGTTAGGAGATAAAAAAGAATTTTGGCAAAGCAGACAGAGCGTGGTGAGGAAAAAAAGGTTGTGACAGGATGACATATGGGTGTTAGAGAATGAGACCTGTCAGGCGTCTCATTCATTTGATGTTCCTGGGTGCTAACACAGCAGGAAATGACAGATTATGGAAACTATTGGGAAGGGTGTTGGAGCTCCAAGCTGGTGCTTGCATTTGTTCACGCACACACGCACACGCACACCCACGCGCACATTCAATTTCAGCTGTAATGTAGTCAATTTAAACAAAGGTATTTCATGCTTTTTCTTTTTCTTCAAGTTCTACTTTCCCGATTCCCTCCATTCAACCTCCCTCCTCTCTGAGGCCTGTTTTCATTGTTCCGAATATTTGATATCAGATTACAGAAGATACCTCAGGCAATGTGTTTTTTGCAGTTGAATGGATTTGCACAGCTTTGCTCATTTTGTATCTCCACCCTGCTTTGCCACAGCAGATGCTTTTATGTTTGCTAAAAAAGAAAGAAAAAATCCCTTTTCTGTCTTCAGTTGACAAACCTTAGATTTACAGATTCTTTAATAATAGAGGAATAGACATTATGTTAAGTTTGCGCATTCACTCATTGTGAAATTAAATCTTTACATTTATACCAAAAATTTGAGTGGTTAGTCTAGCCTTTTGAATTATATGAAGCCCACCCTAGTAAAGCTCATTCACACAAGCTCCATTCACAAGGACTATGTTTCTTTCCACAAATCATACTGGAAGAAGGTCATATTTGTAGTAATTTAGGTCCTAAACTCCAATCATTTTGGCCAGGCAGGGGGGTATTTCAGTGCTTTCCTTTCCCTGCCCTGGTTTCTCTTTGGCAGCAGTTTTTCTGTGGCCTGTGACATCTACCTTGACACACCTTAGGGATTCTGTTTCTGGCTTTGCCCCATCTGCTGTGGTTTGGAGCTCTTTCCAGGCCTTATCTAATTAGGTAAACCTGGAGGTAGGAAAGTAAGGCACTTGCCACTCTTTCGCTCAAGATTTCTTCATCTCCTTCAGTACTTCCCTCTTTGTTTCTGTTGCGAATTTAGAGCGAGTCTTTAAATGTCTTTGCTCTTTAGCTGGCAACTGTTGTTTAATCATGTACATTTTTAACAGAGGTCTTTTTTTGCCTTTTATTAAAATTGTCCTCATTCTAAATGTCAAGCACTGCATCTGTTCCTTCCCTGGACAAAATACAACAGCCATCTGTGAAAGATGCAGACTGGGATTTTTTTCTTCTTCTTTGTTTGTATGTTATGTTTTTGTTTTTGTGTATTTTTCTGTTTGTGCATAATTCTGTTCTGAAGATTTACCGTGTTGATTCATAATGAAGATGCCAGACATTAAGTGTGCCAGGACCCTTGACGTTCAAAAAAAAAAAAAAAAAAAAAAAACACAGTTCAGGCAAGACTTCAAATGTTTCTTTTGTTGTAAATAGATCTGGGTTTTGCTTGATCGTATATGCACCAGAATTGCTTAGTTCTCACGGGAGGTTAAAAGTGTAAAAGGCGTGAAGCCTTTAAAAGGTACAGCTTTTCAGGTCTGGTGCACTTATCCACAGAATTCGATCACAGGCCTAATTGTATATGCAAAGGTAAGTGCAGTCCATTACTGCCACAGCCCAGGGAATTACAGGCAAATAGAAATAAATGTATAAGACAAAATTATGGGGGTCGGTTAGTTTTCTAGTTATTATTTTATCACTGACTGACAAAACAAAGTAATGACTCCTAAACTTGTTTTTTCATATCTGCAATTGCATTTCTGATAACATGAGATACTCCTTGCCATTCTTACAAAATTGGAATAAAATATAGTTTGTCAGTTTTTTGTTGTTTTTTTTTTTATTTAAATAATCATTTGATTAGTTTATCTCTTCCAGCTTGAGAAATGTTGTCAAAGGAATTTCCATTGCTCTAAGTTTTGCAATATTTGCTTCTTATTTCCTCAAGCTGAAAAATATATTGCATAACCATGACAGACTCAGACCAAAGCCACCTTTTATATCCTTCACTAAGCTTGACCTGGGTTGCTGATACCGGCGACTGCTAAAAATATTTAATCATTCCAGGGCAAAGGAACGCAGATCAAGATCTTGCTGTGCAAGAACTTACTTTTGAAGGCTTTGCCTGGAGTAATACTTAGCGTTCTATCAATTTATTTGCATTAAGCAGCCCGTAGTCTGGATTTGTTTCTCCGCTGCAGGGCACTGCTTTGTCCTTGCTTTACAGAACTTTGCATTGTGGCAGTAATTTCAAATGGTGAAATATCATAAATCTCTATAACAGTGATCGGAGAAAAGTTACCCACTGGAAACCACTAACATGATTAGATCTCACACAGCTGCTTGCATATTTGTACATAAGCATGCACACATTTTTGAACACATTAGTTGTTCCGGCTGCTTAGAAAATTGTTCCCTCTTTGCGCTGTCTGGTTTGTAGGAATAAGTTCCTTTAATTGGAAGGGTGTGCCGTTTACTTTTATATCCTTTCCACTTGTATGCTATAACTCATAATGCTCTGCGTGAATTTTACTTGAGATCTTTAGACCTCCATGCCTTCACGTAATGTCACAGAGCAAATACAGCTTTTTAATATAAATATTTACACTTAAAAGTAGATAAACTAATCATGGCTTTACTTTAACCTTTCAAATATTAGCACCTGAAGAAATTGACTCTAACTATCTGCATTAGCACATGTAGCATTTTGATTAATTATGCTGCTAGAGTAAGCATATGATTCCATTTCATATCATCCTGCCATTTTCTGTGCTTTTAAAGCACAATCAAATTAGTTGTGTATTTAACAATTTTTAACTGTCTAGTTTCTCTAGGAGACAAAGTGCATTCAGGGATGGACAAATAAGGAGGTCATGCACATGATAAATTACCAATTACAAAAGAACGTTACTACATTACTCTTAATTTCTTAGACAGTCATACCTTATATTACCTCATCAGCTCTCAAAACTTTATCCTTCTTCTCTATTGGAGAGTCACAGCCGAACCATGATGTGGGAAAAGATTCAAAAGGATGTTTTTAATGGCTTGTGCTAACCTAAAATGTTGTTGGTAGGTAAGAAGGGAAATTGCATTTTTACCATCTCCCTGTTTCACTGCACTTTGTGAAATCAGTAAAATGAAATCAGGCCTTAGAGGCGGAAATAAAGAATTCCCCTTTTGTTTTACAAGGCAGAATGCAGGCAAAATGCTACAACTTCACATTACACTTTTACTGTGCCTATAAAAACTATTCACCCTCTAGGATGTTTTACCCTTTTGATTGCTTTTACAAATCAATCATAATCAGTAAAATTGGAGTTTTGACAAGAAAAAAAATACTTTAATATAAAAGGTGAAAGCGCGTTTCTACAAGATGATAAATATAGAAAAATGTTTAACATAAAATAACTGTATAAATATTCAAAAAAGCCAAATGATGTTGGTCTTGATTTGTTTCTAAAAGCAATAAAAGTGTAAAAATATCCAAGGGGTAAGAAGTTTTTATAGATATTGAATTCATAAACTCACATTCTTTTAAATTCAAAGCTTTCTGGGGCATAGTAAATTAATGATATTGAATATATCTATACTGAAATGTGGCTTTATTATTAAAAACCATGGCTTTCTTGGTATCTGCTTTCTTAGAATAGTTCAGCTAACCTCAATTAAAAAAGTGAAAGCTACTCGGCGACTTAAATCTTTTTTTTTGTGCTCATTAAACTAATTAAAGCTGCATGCATCCATTTATAAATGCACTTAAGCCAAACAGACCCATCTACTTTGTAGTACGTGGAAATGGCTTGTACATTAAATCAGCTGGCTCTTGTATTTGCTAATGTCTTCAGCGGAGCTATTTTCAATGTGTTTAATGGCATGTGTAGGTTTTAAAATAAAAGTTCATCTTAAAGTTGTGGCCATCAGGCAGTCAGTAAACCTTCGTTCATTTGGAACTACTGAAATGTCTTATTTATAACTAAAACACATCAAATCACTTGTCTTAAATCCATGTTACACTTCGAGGAAACATTGAAATGTGTTTTTGGAAATGAGGGAGGAATCAAGTTAGATAATATAATTCTCCAGAGAGAATTATTTAATCATAAAATCTGACTCC
This sequence comes from Girardinus metallicus, assembly GCA_903067095.1. NCBI lineage: Eukaryota > Metazoa > Chordata > Actinopteri > Cyprinodontiformes > Poeciliidae > Girardinus > Girardinus metallicus. Next base: position 86,386 of record CAEGAE010068961.1, on the reverse strand, counting down.
CTTCTTATTATTAAATGGCATTAAAAAATAGACTCTATTTATTTAATCCGTTTTTTTTTTTAAATCCATATTTTTCTTTCCGTAAGTAGATGATTAGGCCTGAGACCTGTGCTCAAGAAAAGCAAGTGTGAATATATTATGGGTCATTTCAAAAGCTTTCTGAGCTCTAAACCAGTGGAATAAGTCACTTGAAATACTTTCATGGATTCCCAGGATTCTAAATAATCAGTCATTGCAGCAGCTTCAGGGTTGCAAACAGTGCATGTTCTGATGGCACCAGGCAGAGAATAAGAGGAATAAACACATTGTATTAAATCAGTCTTGAACGTGGTCTTGATGAAGGCCTTCTGCCTAATCCTGGTTAGAGTAAAAAGCGTGCATCTGTGTTTTCATATGTATGCAAAAAGTCAGATTTTTCCTGACTTGAAAATGAAATTGCGTGCTTAACACTTCTGCACCCTTCTCTTATGTCTCCTTAAATTTAACATAAGGGTCGAGGGCTTTTGACCTTGGATCCTCTTAATAAGCATTTTGGAGGACTTTTAAATCAGCGGTAAACTTCATTTCAGCAAGCTAAAAGCAAAGCCTTTATAGGGATGATTATGGTTACAAAGGTCAGTGAGACGATGAGCTTTCATCTGTGATTGACTTAATATTATCCTTTGCTATGTGTGTGTGCGTGTGTTTGCTTGTGTGTGGAAAGCCTCTTTAGTTTTTCCATGTGACTCAGCCCTCTCCCATCTGACAGCTTAATACTGAAAAAGCATTCATCCTGCAGCAACACAACCTGGGTTTGGCATTTGCGTATAATGTTGTTGTGTGTTTTAAACCTGCTTCGTCATGAGGTTTTTGGCTTAGTGGGGATCACAATAAACAACAAATTTGAATAGCTGTCATGCAATAACTATCTCTTCTTGGCTGGGTGTGAATATAATTCTTATTTCTCTAAGTTTGGTATCCGTGACTGTGCATGTGTGTGCGCGTGCACGTTTCATTTTACTCCTGTATGTGTTCCCTTACATGTCAGCCCTTTTTTTTTTTTTTTTTTTGTGGGAACACTATGCTGATAGATTACCCGTCTGTGTACTCGCTCTTATGAATTGGACATGCACACAATAACTGTCAGGAGACTGATGAGAGAACGTCTAACGAGGCTCAGGTTTCCATACAATTTGATGTGCCGATAAAATGGCGGTGCTCCTCCTCACTGGTTGCTTAAAACTACTGTGTCAGAATGCTCATAAATGCCAGACTTTGTCCGTAGATCAGTTTAGTAATTAGTTTTGAGACTTAAAATTCAAAAGAATCCCAAATTTGGTTCCGAATATCACTGCATGCTAACATTTCTCAGATTCATCAGTGATTTTATTTGTGAGTGAGTTTAATCAGCAACTTTGTTAGAACTCAGGAGTCAACAAATTAGTCAGTGTGTGCCATGGTGATGCATGACTATCGTGCTGGCTCATGATTTGTATGACAGTCTGACAGACTTGTAGCCTAGGATTTGACAAATTGTTTAAATGTAATAGAATTCCTTGATAATTTTTGTAAATAAAAAGATTGAGAGATGTGAACGTTGAACCTAAATGCTGAATCCGAAATACACGTCGACAGAGGCGCTATGATTAAAGGAACCAGGCATTTCCCAAAACACTCCTAAGTTCAAGTACTGGTGACACAGAAAATGCACAGCTGCAACACGTGCAGGTGCTAATTCTGATCAAAAATAAACACGTGTACCCAGATGGATTTCTACTGCAAATTTTATCAGAGAGCCAAAGTCATGGAGAAATTTAAATTAAAAGCAAACTTTGGGCAAGAAACGAAAGCTCGGCCTTGCTGTTAACGAGAAGGTGGTGTTTATGAAACGTAAGCCTTCAAAAAACACATTGGAATGCAAATGAGACAGGGTGTTAATAAGGATTTTATTACATATTCCGTATTTTTAGTTGCCGTCTGAACAGCGGGACTCGCCGGGTGCAAACATATGCATTGCTTTGACAATTTAGACATGCAGAATCAGTTATAGCCTCATTAGTCTAATTAATACTCTGGGAAGGATGAGGTTACATTTGTGATAACAAGATTTGCTAACATCTTCTCCACTTCATGCACTTCTTTGTCTGCAACTGAATCTGACTTTTATAACAGAGCCTCCCGCCTCTGGCATGTTGACTTTAGAAGAAGAAAAAATGTGGAAAACGCGAAGAACAAATATTGACAATAAGCTCCTGGGAGTTTAGTTGAATGGGTGCTCAAGGAGTTTTCTTATATGAAATGTTTGCAAACTCCCCATAAATATGCAGTGCTTTTATTGGAAAATCAAACCCAACGTATTTGTACGTGAAATTTCTGGGTGATAAACATTTTGATGGGATTTCAGAAGCATCAGAAGTAGAATATGAGGTCTTTGCCTTTAGCCATGTAGATTAGGCCTGAAGCATTATCTGCAATGTGATACATTAGTATTCAGGAAGCTTCCTAAATACTGTAAAATACTGTTTTCAAAAGAGGGCAAAGCAGTGTACTTTATCTCGTACTTGAACAGATATGTCTGACAAAGTTGGTTCACTCGGTGAGGTCTAACCCAGTGTCCCTGCCAGAGGCAGACATCTCCACTGAAGCATCTCTCCTTTTCCTTCTTTTGCTCTGGATGCAAACATGCTCTTTGACCTTCTTTTCTTTTCATATCTCTTCCCCTCTTACCCTTGTTTTTCTACTTGTACTCTCACCCAGCGTTTTCGTGTCTTTCTTCCAGGGATTCAGTCACAAGGTGTTTATCTATTCTTTATCTTTTGGTGTTACATTTTTCTTACCCCACACTTTTTGCACTTTCACTTCTACACCTTCCTGCATAATCTCGCCTCATCTCACTGCCCTTGTACTCCCTTCATCCCTCCTCTTGTGCTCTGTCTTTTCTCTCATTTCCTCTCTTTTCTCCTTCGCTCTCACTCACCAAGGTCTTAGAGAAGGGGTAGAGTTGGGGAGGGGGAGAGAGGAGAAGAGCATATATATTCTGTAGTGGTAGAGTGCGGCAGCAGGAGGAAAAACTGCTGTTTTATGGTTTTATTTATGGATCCGTAGATTTCTGACACTGTGCACATCACACACTAGGGGAGAGGGGGGAAATGAAGAGCACCCTGATGTGAACTGCCACTAGCACCCCCAGCGGAGCTTCAGACTTGCAAGGAAGCAGACAAGTCCACATAAATACGCACACCTAGTGCAGAGACCCTGGACCAAATGTATAGCTACAACAAACTATGCAGACACACGCAATCATCGACATACACAAGATGGAATTGCATATCATCTTAATTAATCCAAGCAGCCTTTTTAGCAAGAAAAACATAGATAATGAATTATCCCTCACAATCAACATTTACTATTAAAATATAGATTACTTACTCTGATGTCTGTTTGGAAGCTTGTCTCCCACATGATTGTCACCGCAGTGCCAGCAGAGATGAGTTTTCTTATCTAAAGGTCGACTTAAGCCAGAACAAGGTTTGTCACCTCAGCCTTTTAAAACCCGGCGGCATTTAATGGAAGCAGCTATCATCGCACAGCAGATGGTGCTAACACTGCGAGTGCTCATCATGGCCCGTGTCTGCGCCAATAAATGGCCTTAAATGTAAGGAGAATGTCAGGTGGATAAAGTAAATGAGAACGTCACTTTGAAACCACAGGCTGATATATGGAGATGTACGGCTCTGTATTTCTTGAATAAAACACAACTGAATGTTTTTTTTGTTTTTTTCATATTAAAAATCATTTTGATTTATATTTCTATTGGTATGTAAACATAATTAAAGCAACAAATACTTATGATTCATAGGTTTTCTGTTTTTGTGGAGGGCCGGCACTGATTATTTCTGCCTCACGCAAAATAGCTAAATAAATCTAAAAAGGATTTCTTCACCCTTAGGGTTGCTTTATGATAAAACACAATCACGTGTTCTCTCCATTTTAGTAATTCAAATAGCTTATTACTGAATTCACATGTTTTATTGAAAACCATTTTCTCTTTCCCATTATGCAGCATAACTGTTGATAGCGCTGTGTTCTGAATAACAGCGGGGTCTTCTACCTGACGGAATGAGTTTTGTCTCCATGACAAGTCATATTAAAAAGGAACATGTTCAGATGTAATGGGAATGTAAATGATTTGTTTCACTTTGTGATCAGCTGATTTTTTTTAAAGGTGTTTTCATTCCTTTTAGATTTGCTTCCCATATTACTAGGTCATCCAGAAGCACAGTAATATCCGTCAAAAATGAAATGATTTACATTTTCAAGCTGGCCTAATATGAGACCTATGTAGCAGAAGAAAAACATTACAAAATATGCATTTGTCATATTTTTCATTTGTCTTTTCTCAAATTTGTTTTCCGTATTTAAGGCTTGGTTCAGTTCCTTACAACAACTTTATAACAACAGTCTTCTAAAGGACCTTGGCAAATATGTCCAGCTCATGTCCGGTGACATAGATTTAATTCGGTCCAAATTTGAATAAATTTAAGAAAAATATGAACAATGCAGGTAAAAGAAAAACATTCATCGGAGTTCTTTGTGTGGAAAAGACAGAGTAGCACTGCTTAACATGAGACCGCATAGCCGAGAGGGCTTTCTATCGGAAAGGAGAAAAGTAGGTTAATCCAGAAGAGAGACACAGTTTAAAACAGAAGTACTTTGCCATGGATATTTTCCTTCAAAATAAGAAAATCAGAGAGCGCACATAGTTAATGAGAGAAATTGTTCTATTCAAAATAGAGATATAGCTTAACAAATAAGCAACAAACAAAGTCTAGATTTTGGGGAGGAAAGGAACAAGAGCAGCACAGATAGCTGATAGCAGAAATGCCATTAACAATCAAATTAACAAGCTAACTTTATCGGTGCCGAATAAAACAAAATAATGGAAGCAGAATACAGACTGTGGATTGTTAAAGACAGAGCGAGGAGACAAAGCTAAATAAAATGCACTGAGCTGGGAGTACTCTCTTTGGAATAGAAAAACAGGAAGAGTACATGAAAGAAAGTTAATAGCAGCAAAGGCTCTACTGATGACTCCATCTAGAGGAGAGACACGGCTAAACAGAGAAACACTAATCCAACAACTTAATGCCTCCCTTATAATTTCACCCAGGAAAAAGAGAAAAGGTAAACACAAAAACCCTGAGCCAGAAGTACTTTTGGTCAGGAATAAAAACAAAAAAGAGGACATTTGGTTGTTGGGAGAAATGACTGTCCAAAATAGATTCACTGCTAAACAAAGAAGAACTGACCCAAACATGTTTCTCTGGGAACCACAAAAAAGATGGTAGAAATGGTTAGTGGTAGCAATGACTCCTTCTAAATGACAAATTCTGCTAAACAAATGAGAAACATAGGACGTAGCCCACTCAGCCTGGCCGGGTGTTTACAGAAATAAAAAAAGACAAGCAATTATGGTTTGAGCCGCAATAATTGCAAAAAGTGCTTAAATTGAGAATATCAGAAAGGAAATCACTCAATGTCCTTTAGTAGCTCAATCCCAGAGAAAAATAGCTTCTGGAAAATCTAAGCTACTCTCATCTTTAAAACTTACCATAAACGTAAGTTTGAAATTCTGTCCTGCATACAGTCCGGTTCAGATCTCTTCAATCATCTTGTTTCTCAGCACTTAAATGCTTATCTGAGCTTATGTTGCAAAACAAGCAGCTCATAGGTTCACGGGGGAAAATATTGTGTGTACCTCCTCTTTATTTAGTGCTTGCACACAAACTGCAGCTTTGCTCACAAACTGAAAATCTAAAAAAAAAAAAAAAAATAACAATAACTTGAACTTGTTTGCTTAAAAATCTTACCAATTTAGCTGATTTCAGCGTGGTCACGTCTTATAAATCCTCTCGTTTAGAGCACTGGAGTTAGTTGGTATAAAACATTATTTTGTGTTTGCCTTCAGCATGTATTCCTCCATAACAAAAGCATTGTTCAGAAACATCTAATTTTAACAGATCTTTGATAGTTTCTAACCACTCAAAGTAACAGCACATTCTTTGCAGCCAAAACTCATAAAAAAAAATAATAAAAAAAAAAATCCAACTGTATGTGATGCAAAGTGAAAAAAATAAAAAATTCAAAAGTGCTTAGGTTGCTACTTTTTTTTTTTATGCCAGCATAAATAGTGGTTTTGAAAAGTCCCATTTACCTCAACAGTTGCACTGCACTGTTTGAGCATTTCAAAATCTTTTTGCCACCTTTAGCAGGCCCTCCAACAGCCTCTTTACACAACACCATTAGGATTCAAAAATAGAGCAGCAGCATTCCTCTCTATCTTTCAGAAAAGGCCAGAAGCACAGAAGCGCCCATAATGCCCCACCACCCCCTTTACCTGTCCCCCACAGCGTGAGTGTCTGCATGTCTGCAGAGTCTCTCTTTAGCCACCCTCTCTCCTGGGTAATTTGTTGTGTAAATACGGCCCCACTTACAGCTGACGGGCCCTCTCAGCTGTGGCGCTGGAAATGCAATTATAGGCAGCAAACATCTCCATTGTTATCACTAGGGGGTGCGACGCTCATCATGGTCCCCTCTGCACGGACTGGGGAGGGGGAGCAGTTATTGATCGCTATCAGCTTTGAGGAGGTGATTGCTAATGAAGCTATTTGAAAGCCTTTAGTGATCTGTAAAGTTAGCACGCACACCTTTGTGTGTGGGCGTGTGTTTGTGTGTGTGTGGAGGTTTGTTAATGGAAGTGCTCACAGACAAGAGCTGTGTTTGTACAAATCACATTTGCCATTCTGTTATGAATGCCTCCCATGCATTCCCTATTGTTGTGCTCTGGTGCCCCTGGTGGGAGTTTTGATAATTACGTGTCCCATTACAACCAATGTAAATCTGATGTGTGGATGCTTGTCTTGGCAGTAATCTGAACATATTGTCCTATGGTTTTCCAGACTTAAGGTAGATATATAATTGCATGCACCCTTCCCATCTATATTTCATAATATTTAAGGCTTTAGTCCAGCCGTGAGAGAAAAAAATAACAAGAAGGTCCCACATTTGGCTGAAAAATACATTTTCCAACAGTGTTCTTGAAAGGAGGCTCGGTGGTAGCACATTTTATTTTTCTCATTTGGATGAGAATCGAAGCTCTTGTTTGTTACGCCTACCCTCTCCAGAACTTTTGACCCGTCTGAAGAGAGCCACAAACAAGCTCACTCACACATAACTCTCCATTTCTCCAACTCTTTGACAACCTCATGCTGGTAAAAATACAGTGGAAATCCATTATCCTGCCAAGAAAGATGTTCAAGCACAGCCTGATGTAATTCTCCTACACCCATGGCAAAGCGATCGAGCCTTTGTGCTCACTCAGTTATTAAGTAACCTAACTTCACAAAAGACTTATTATCCTCCTCATTCTGAGTCAAGCTGCTCTAATACCTTGCTTGTTTGGGAGTCTTTGAAGCGGGATGGGATTTTTCTTTGTCCCCGTTTGATGTGCGTGCAGCCGCCTGTGGACAAATTATTTGCTTCATTCTTTTCTGCCTTTGTTCCTCTACATTTAGTTTTACCCTTATGTGATATTGTGTCAACAACAGCTTCTGCATATTTATAAGACAGATGTTTTCTTTTACAATGTTTAAAATTCTGTTTATGGTGATCAAGCAGTGCAAGTTGTTGCATTTGTACTATCCGGTATTAATGCCGTATTTGATATATGTTTAGTATTATAAGTGTGTGTAGGTATAGACGTCCTATAATGTTAATTTGATCGTCTTAGGGAAAAATTTTACACATGTTCCACATTTGAAATTATATGTTAATTTTTTTATTTTTATTTATTTTATTTTTTTTGTGATACAATATGCTGTGTAGTTGTACTGCAGGGAGTCATTAAACACTGGGAAAAAGAAAAGAGCAGGACTGTTCAAACAATAGTTGCTTTATAATGAGTCCAGGAAATCTTTACCATAAGGATTTCACTGATCCAATATTTACCTTCATCTCTGTAGGCTTTATGTGAAATAATGACCAGGACTTCCTTTTGTTCAACCTGTTGACATCCTTAAATTTAACACATATTTCTGTATGTAAGTCGGATCTGTTTCTCTTGTAAAGTGCCTAGAGACAATATTCGTTGTGAATCTGTACTACAGTATATAGAAAAACTGAACCTAATTTAATTGAACTGCATTCGTACACTCAAAAAAATATATAACACTTACGCACCAATTGAATATTGAACATGTGGGGAAATCACCTTTTATAGCTTAAACTGTGTGATATAGATATTCTAGTCAGTTCATCTTTTAAAGATGAAGAGAACGACTTACAAAAATGGACTTTGATTATATACAGTACATATAGGAAATGGCAATGCTTAGTGACTTAAAAACGTTTAAACAAGAAAATTTATACCAGAACTTTTTTTGTCCATGAACATATCAACCTTTTCGAAGGAGATAGATACCGAGCATCCGGAAAATATTCACAGCTTCACTTTTTTCACACTCTTCTATGTTACAGGATTATTCCAAAGTGTATTAAATTAATCTCTTTCCTCAACATTACAGACGAAAATACTCCATTAAGACAATGTAGAGAAAAGTTTTTGAGATTTTTTGCAGTATTTTTTTTTTAAACAGAATAGTTATTCGGTGTGCATAAAGCTTAAGCTTTCTTGAAAGTGCAAGCAACAGATCTGTGACAGAGTACAGATTGGTATTTTTAGTACCACTGATCAAGACAGCGTTTTCAGCATAGCATTGTTGTTTCCACACCTAAGGTGAGCTTTGAGTAGGGAAGAGATAATTGACAAGTTGTATCCTGACCTCTGATGGACCTTTTGTTCTTACTGTGGCTTGTGGTAATCGGTCCACTAATCATTCAACACAGTTGGACACCGAACAACCAAAGCAGATGATCAGATCGATATAAGGTACAAATTAAATTGGACATTATATGTATTTATGTAGTGTGTGCATTTAAATAAAAACCACAAAGCTTCAGTGTTGTCATGCAACACTTCTAAAGAAGATGTTTGCAGAATTGCTGAACTGTGCAGTCATTCATTGATTTGATATTTAACTTGCTACTGATGCTAAAGACATTGTGACAGATAAAGGTGCAGAAATAACAGAGAAGCCCGCTGGAAATGTTCTTGGTGAGTTTGCCCTTTTCATATTAGACACGATTCAGCAACTCCATTCTCAGGGAGCTTGTCAGCGCTGCTTGTTCGGAGCTAATGCTGCATAAATAAACGTAACAGGTAATTGAAAAACAGTGATGGTCGATTTCATATTTTTGTCATTCCTGCCTGTTGAAGCACAGTGATGTATTTGTTCCTTATGAGACTAATTATTATTTCCTGACTGAATTCAGCAAAACTGTCCTGATTTAGTGAGATTATAGATTATTTCCTCCCGTGACTTGGTTGTTTGCGTATATGAAAAGGTTATGCAGAAGTTCAAGTCAATTCAATTAAGTTTATTCACATGGTGCCAATTCACAACAAATATCTGAAGGCACTGTACAAAAATTAAAAATGTCCAAACTATGCACACATCATCCATTTAATCCTGTCATATAGATAGATACAATATTAATTCTATGCATTCCTACTAGATCCTGCTCAGCAAGTAATTTAACAAAAGTCAACATTCTGTTTATTATTAATTGGTAAACTTTAAAGAAACCTAACCAATTGCGTCACTAATTTTCCTGTACTTCCTCTAGATGCTTGAGCATCTAAGCATCTAGCAATAACTGACAGTGGAGAGGAGAACTTATGCTAAACAGGAAAATACCATAGGCTACTTGCAGAAGAACTAGTTAGTAATTTTTGGAGGATTGCATTGTTTGTTTGTTTTTTTTCCAATGGATTTTATTTTTGAAAAATGCTATGAAGTCATCACAGCTGAGAGCTAAAGGTCTGGCTATTATACTACTAGGGATATTCTTGTTCTCCTCCATTAATGATAAGAAATACAGTGCTCTAATTTGGCCAATTGTTTTCATAAAACAGACTATTTTTCCAGATTTAGTACAGCTCAGTTACTCGTGTAGAGCACCATTTACGCTCCAATTTCCTAGAGGTGAGTTTAAAAAACAGTTATGGACTTATAATTACTTGCTGGTTGAGTGTATGTGGGTTTAAAATGCTAGAGCTACTGCACTTTTTTATAAGCAGATAAAAAAAGAAGGCAGTCTACACAGTGTGAAAAAGTATGGAATTTTATTTTTATTTACATATGTATCTAGTCTGGAAACATATGGATAAAATATATCTTCTTCCAGACTTGTTTTCCTGTGCTGTAATCTAAATGCGGAACGTTCATTCCTTCTTTGTCTCCTTCCTCTATTCTTTCCTTGTTTCCCTTGTCGTTCTTACTTCCATGTAATCGCCCCTCCTCATTCTTTCATCCTTCCACATGCTCTTATCTCATCTTGTGTCTTAACTCTCCTCCACTGTCCTTCATTCTTTCTGTAATTTCTCTTTTGTTTTACATACCTACTTTCTCCTAACTTCCTTCTTTGGATCTCTTTTCTTCCCTCATTTCCTGCCTTGTGCCCTTTTTTTTCCTTTCCCTGCCTTTACTCGTTTCTACCCCTTTTTTTGTTCTTCCTGCCTTTTCTTCCTTCTTGCATTCTTCCTGTTTTTTTTTTTTTTTAATTCTGCTCACTGTAGAAATGCTTGCTGAAAATCAGTGATAAACTTTAATATTATATAGTTAAGAATGAAGCTAAATGACAACACACTCAAGAAAGTTAAACCAGCAAGAGTCCAGATGTTTTGCATGGAAGATCTACAGCAGGGGTGCTCAAGTCAAGTCCTCGAGAGCTACTTTTAGAAGTATCCTTACTCCAACAGACCAGGATCAGCTCTAAACAGGCCTGGAAATGAGCCATTCATTTTATTCAGGTGTGTTGGAGCAGGGATGCATCTGAGAGTTGCAGGATGGTAGCTCTCGAGGACTGGACTTGAGCAGCCCTGATCTATAGGAACCCAGAGAAAGATGCTAAAGTTTTTTATTCCATACACTAATTTAAACAGAAATAAGTATTAACATGGTCACTAATTTTCTAAATTCAATACTAGATCCCAATAATCTAGTATAATTAAAAAAAATTAACCATTGTGAATTCATTTCAGATGGCAGATTATTCCCTTACAATTTTATGTATAAACTTTGGCCACTAGAGGTCAGCAATGACCACTTATTTTCCTGTTGAGCTGGCAGAGGCTAGTGTCCTTTAACTATTCACATGAGTATATTAAGCTTTAAAAAGTGATATTTTGCTAAAACTAACAATTGTGTTTAGTTTGATGATGTTAAATTAATCCAACTACATTTTGTTTTAATCGTTGAAGCTCATGGCATAAAAAATTGTGTCCATTGACAAGTTGAAAATGTATCTAAAATACCAAGAAGTCGGAATCATTTGCATTGAACTGGACTTTTTGACGCCTTTACAGTAAATCCTATGATTTGTTTACATGAAGGACGTGTAACAAAATGTCCAGATTAGTTCCTCACTATTGTGGTCAACTTTTGTCTTATTTAAGACTTCACTAACTAGAAAGTGTTTGCATTGGAATTTTACAGATTAGGCTTTGCATGTTTCGAAATTTTTTTCAGAAACAAACTTTCCCAGCTACGTCAACCAGAGCTGCAACTCTGCTGTATTATGAACGGCAAAAGCCTCTATGCTTTGTCACGACAATCTGACACTGAACATCTTTCCCCTGCACAACACAGCTCGGTTGCCGTCTTTCAGTGGCTAACTTCTCATGTCTTGTCTGTCCAGATAACCAGGTCCTGCAGTTTGGGAAGCTTGTGAGCACCTCCAACACCTATGAACCTACAGCACCAGGGAGCCCCAGGAAGCCTGTGACTGTGACCACAGACCAGCCTCTGCTTTGGAGCATGGGCATCCACGTTAATGAGAAGTAACAGATTGTCTGGTCAGAAGTAACTACCTTTTGTTTTTAAAAACAAGATAGAGCAAAAACCACTTGTTTAAGGAGTACAGATTGTTATGGAGTGGATTTAGTCACACTTTGAAAGATCAGAAATGATTTAAAGCCATTTGCTAATTTTGACGGTAGATCATGTCCATAAGATCACATTGAATTGTATGCCAACACCATATGCCTTCAACTTCGCTCCTTTCCTTATGTCATGTTTTAGACTTGGGCTCGTCACGACTGTATTATTGCACTCAATTCCAAAATTAAAAACCGTTTTCACAATAAAGTGACAAATTTCCCAATTTATTAAAAAGTAATCAGCATGTGTGTTTAATTGTTTTATTTACACAACAAAATATAAATGCTGAGCACAGAATGTAAAAATGTCCATTCAGTTCGCCATCACAACTAATAACACTTTGCACCGAGGTCTGTCCAGATAGGCTTGGCTTGATCCAAGATTTATCCACCACTAGAAGAAAAACAAAATGAAATGTTAGCATTAACCAAAAGTTAAAAGTCAAACTCGTTTCTTTATGCAGCCCTATTTTACAAGATAGAAAAAAATCTCTGTTTTTTGGTAAGTATAATTGTAAAATTAAGAAAACTGGTAAGGAGTTAAAGAATAAATGTTCCATCATAACTACGTTTATGAAGTGCATATATCATGAAAAGCAGTTTTCCAATATTTCAAGACTGAAGATTAAGATGATGCTTATATTTTACTTATTTCTAGGGATTTATAGCAAGAATTAAGACACACAAATACGTTTTAACATTTACAATCACTTTGTTAGCCCCATTTTATTTTAAGCAAATATAATAAGAGTATTGCTGATGTTTGGTCTTGGAAGCAGGTGGGCTGCATGTTTTTGAAAATAAACCTTAGAGAATTAACCCAATTATGAAAGTAAATGGGCACAAAAATATACAACTGTGGTTTGTGATTAAGGCCTAATTCATAAGGTTCACTTACATGTATTTTGTTTCCACTTAAAAAAAAAAAAACTTCCACTGAATTACATACAATAACTCAGTGGAATTATTGCATGTAATAATTTTAGGTTTATATACTGAAACCTGCTATGGCGCAACATGTTGATACGCCAATAGGCATCATTATATTTTTTGTTAGCCAAAGTGTCTGCAATCTTTAATAATTTTAATCATCCAAACATAAATGAATCTTCATCTTTTCTGTTTGACCGACTTGTTTCACTTTACAAAAATAAATATGTGCAACTCCCCTTCATATTCAGTAATATTTAAAGTGCTTTTTTTTTTTTTTTTTACTTACACAATGATGTTGTTGATGGGGATATGGATGAGCTTGACAAAGAAACCAATGAAGCCCATAATGGCAAACCCAATTGCTGTGGCCATGGCAATCTTCTGAAATTCTTAAGAACAAACATCAATATTGTAAAATAAGTATATAAATAAAAGTTAAATATAAGGTGAAATTGAACTTGCTTTTGAAGCCGGGGCAATTTAACGAAACAGCTCAGGCTTTATTTCAACCAAAAATAAAAAGGGGGAGGAGAGAAATACCTTTTCGGTCAGGTTTTGTGCACCTCTTCACAAGCCTTATGGAGTCCTTGACGAACTGCCGACTGGGCTCAACAAACTGCATCACCTGATCCATGGTTGTGCTGCAAAGAGAAATCACAGATCATTGTAGCTTACATCTTCTTTAGCGATGACGTTGACTTCATCGTTTCAGCTTTTAATCACTTCATAATTGTATTCATTTATTTCTATTGCAACAAACACGAACGTTATGAAAACTTTATAGAAACCATGTGGTACCTTAACATTAAAAACGTGATACAAAGGCGTTTAACAAGTCTGTTTCTATTACTAATACCGTCTATTAGAGTAAGACAAGCTAACCTCGACGAAGCGTTGTTTAAAGTTAAACATGTTACACCAAAGCGCCTCAAACCCTTTCGTCCCTTATGATTTTAATCAATAAAGTACAATAAGACTGATAAAATAGCAGTTATTTTACCTGTTTCCGTCCTGTTCTTTCTCAGAACACAGAGTAGTTGTGGCCACGTAGCTTCGACACGGCTAGAAGAGAAAACTAAGCTGACGTAGACTTAAACAGCGCATGCGTGTGACGTTTTTCTTCCTTTTCAGTTTGTACACGTTTCCGTCTACATCTCCGCCTGCAGGCTGGGAGGTTTTCTACACCATGACGTGGTGGTAACACAAGTTGTATCTTCTCATTTTTAATAGAATGAATAAAGCTGTATAAGCATTTTAAGGCTTGGAATCGCATCCTTGTGATGACACAAGTGATTTATGTTAAATTCTGACCTATTTTAAGTTTCCATTCACAGTGCAATAATAGCTATAGTAGCTAATTTTTTTTAATCCTGTATTATGGTTTCTTTTGTATCTTAGTGTGTCTCTTTGCTGGAAGCACACGTAAAAAACACATTAGAGAGAGGGAGAGATTTATTACACTGACATAACTGATAAATGAATTTGCTCTATATACTGTAAAACAGCTCAATATGTAATATGCTACTCAATAAAAAGTGATCATATTTTATTAAATAATTACTGAAAGAGTGTTAATACTTTTTTACATATTTATCTATTTGTTGCACCTGTACCAACAAATATTATTCATCTATTTTCCCAGTTTAAATTTAAGATTCAACAAAGAAATAACCTAAGTTCATATGTCCTCTCTCTAGGGTATTACAACGTTGTGTTCTTCTTTTGGTTTTGTTTCTGTAAATCCCTTGTCTAAGACGTCCCTCGGCTGTTTAGCCACAAATACTATTATTCATTTTAATTTTCCAGTCATTTGCATTTAGTTTTCTGTTCCGACAGTCAAACCTCCACTTTTTTTATTCTTACTTCATCTAAAACCACTGAGATCTCTTTTGACATTGTGTGTTGAATAAACATTGTAAATTAATTTCATATTTTTTGTAACTTCCTGAAATATTTTTTTTGAAACAACTTTACTATCAATAAATTAAGTCTAACATCTCATCAAGGTCTGCAGAGGGTATATTTTCCATCAGTTTATCTTTGAAAATAAATGTAATTAGAACAATTTAGTTTGGTAGTCAGACAGAAAGTTCAACTGCAAATACTGGGTTTTTTTTGCAAGATCTTGTGCATCAGTCTTAAATGAGATTAGTCTTTAACAAGATACTACTCTTAAAACCATTTTAAGAAGCTTCCAACAAGTGGCTGAAAATGAAAAAAAAAAATCATAACCACTCTTGCAGAGTGGTTATGTGTTCAGTACTCTTACAACATCTCGTTACTCATACAACATTCTTTCTAATATTTACCCCCTCATGTGATTTAGATTTAGATTAGAGATTTCTTGTTCTGGTATGTTCACTTTAGTCGTTCTCTGGTTCCCTAAAGCCAACATGAGTCTGCAGCATGATTACAGTGTTACCTTTATAAATGTTACACAAAAAAAATAAACTATGAATCATGAGGTCATAAATTGTGCCATCTATTTTGGACAATATGGGTAACTTCAAAGAGTAAGAGCCTCTAACTCCTACTCGCTCTTATCCAGTTGTGTTATATTTATTTATGTAACTAAATCTGGAGCAGCGAGTTTAAGGGGGAAAAAAATCCGCACATAAATTTCTGACAAACAAGTACAACTCTACAAAATGTTGTAGAGTTTACTTTTTGTCTGTTCAAAATAAATAAATAAATAAATGTTGGTCAAAGAACGTTTTACAAGATGTCATCCTGTTATATAGCATGTTTCACATTACTGTACTGTCAAATTTCAGCAGGCTGACACTTTATTAGCTTATTCTTTTGCAACCCATCATCTCAGTCATGCATTTCGCTGATGTTACTTTGCCTTCTATTGAGAGAAAAAATGTATTCAAAAAACTGCAGGTTGTCTGAATAAACCAGATGCAAAATACAGTTCAATATAAAACTGTTTACATAGTTTGGATTTTTACTGATCAATAGATGTACAGAGAGACTTACAAAAGGAACAAAGATTCTAACAAAGGAAGATTTTCAACACATTCTATCCTCAGGGGAGTCTGTCCTTGCTGACTCTTTAAAAATTTGACTATTTGTGTAAGTATTAGCATCATTAACATCTTTAAGTAACAGTTCACAGAATCTTATTTGAAAACAACTAACATGTAAACGATGTAAATAATAAAAAGTACAGAGTAGGTATCAGCTTTATAACATCATTTTTGAGTCTGTTCCAACTATATTGCAATGTAGCTAAGCAAATGCTACATTCCATCTTAGTAATAAAGACTGCCAAAATTAAACAGCAATAACATGTAATGACTAGCAGCTCAAGTCTTGTTCAACTACATTAAAGCATAACATACTGGTTAACTTACTCTCATGACAAAACACAGTTTTAGTACAAGATGCACAACAAATAAATACTTAGAACCTCTATGTACATGGAATGCTTCAAAAGGTTTTACATCAGAAATAATTCAGTAAATGCCGATTAAATTCAACATGTGATTTCTTTTTGTTGACAGAATATGAAAGAAAAACTTGGAGCAGTCCTCATTACTTCACACTCAACTTCACTCAGAACCGCCAAAATTTTCAAATGAGTCATAGATTCATAAAAGTGCATAACAGTGCTTTTGACATGTGATATGTATAACACGTTGTTAATCTGCAGCTTTTCACTGCCAGGTGATGCCAAGCATGTCGCAGCTCACCTCCCACAGCCTCTGGGCCAAGTCATCATTAGCAGCAGTCCTTGAGCAGCGTGCAGGCGCACAGTCACTGAACACAGTGACAGAAATTGGTCATTAGATCCTGCCTGGTTCTTTTGTGCCATTTGTTAAGTTTTGCTGAGTAAATGTGCAGTTTTTTATGGATTAACAATTACTGAGCTTGTCGGCAAAAGCTACCTGAAATAGTTTCCACTCTGGCTCTCCAGGTCTTGTTCCACAGCACAAAAGATGGTGGTCTGTGCTCCCTCCACTGTTGTCTTGGTAAAAATCCGGAAGATCTTCACTGCTATTTGTATGCACTGGTGCTGGTGTCGCCACAGATCAGACTGGACCACTCCCGGGTGCAGAGAAAAGACACTGACACCAGTTCCTGCAGCATGAACAAAGGCGAGATTTACATTTACTGCAGTTTTGAAAGTACCTTGAGAACTTCTTCACATTTAGTCACACTATAGCCGCAAACTATTTTATGGGAATTTTGATTTTAACAAATTATTGTGAAAAAAAAAGGGTAGATAACTCTTATAATGTTTACAATAACAAAATGAAAAGTGTGTTTTGTACATATAAACTGACATTTTGGATTATCCTTTTTTGCTTAATTGGATGGAGAGCCTCTGTGAACATCCATAATTCATAAAATTCGGGTTTCAGGGAGACCTACAGTGGACGCCCGCCTCTTTAGTGTTCAGTATTCGCAGATTCAACTTGTCACAGATTTTTCTGTGGAATCCAACTCAGAATTACTCCTGGAAAATTAAAATTTTTGGTAGGGTACGTTTAAGATACATATTTAAAAAAATGAAACTTGGGAAGGTGAAATATCTATGTGCAACGCTACTCAACACGCTACTGGCTGGTGTTTGAAAAGGCAGCCAATCCAGGAGCACCATTCATATTCCTTGGTGCTGATTGGCTATGTGTGAACTATTATATAGACAGTTATATGAGTTTCTAGAGAGGTTCTCAAGTATTTGTAAATGTTAGCTGTTTGGGCTTCTGTGGCTTCTTATGCCAAAAATATGTTAATTTCCTATCAAATATCCCTTACAACAACACAGCATCTGTTTTGGGGTTGAAGGCATGTGTTATATTAATGTTTGTTTACTGATGGTTCGGAAGTTCATACTCACCTTGTAAACGTTTGGCAAGAGAGCGTGCAAACAGGACATTAGCCAGTTTGCTTTGTCCATAAGCTTTCATGGCATCATAACTCGTTTCACTGTTGATGTCATCAAGTCGAAGGCCAGTCCAAGTGTGGGCCACCGATGCCACGACAATAATGCGGGCCGGAACTGAACATTTGATGAGGTCAAGCAGCAGGTAGGTTAAGAGGACATGACCTTAAGGAAAGTAAGAATACATAAATCATTAAAATGGTCTGTGGCTCTGCAGCTGAATAGCTGTTAACTACTGTGAGGTATCTTGACATGTTCATTCAGTGAGATATCCAAACCACAAAGATCCAAGAATGCATGGCAGTAAGAGCAATTGCTGCAAGTATTTCTGCTCTATAGACATTGAAACCAGTCTATAATATTCACTGGGAATGCTATCAGATTATGTCTTTACGGTTCTTAATTTCTTGTTTTATTCTTCACATAAACACTGCCATTATTTGGAAGGTTGCTCATACTCAAGTACAGAATCTTTTCTTAAAGCTCGTGTAGGCTTGTGTCTCGTTGTGTGCGACTTGGTGTCCATATGTGTGTGGGCAAACGTGTCTGAGCACAGGCTGCTCACACTGACAGTTTGTGACAAAAATAATGCAAAAAAAAAAAATAAACATCATCTGGGAGTAAGAGACGGTCCAATACACAGTGACAGCTTGAAAAGAAAAAAAGAGAAAGCTGCTCCAGAATCTTCTCAGCCTGATGTGTTTGTCAGTTGTGTTGCCATTAAGACTGAATCCCGCCTCTCATTTTCCAGTCTTGCCGTCTATTTAAACTAACCCCTCCAAAGTACAGAAATAAATAAACTCACATCAGTCAACCAAGCTATTTTGTATAGTTCTTAGGCACCTTAAAAAGGCAACATTCAGGAAATATACGTATATAAAAGATATCACTGCCATATAACTTACCCAAATGATTAACTCCAAACTGCATTTCAAAGCCATCCACAGTCTTGGAATAAGGACACATCATGATGCCTGCATTGTTTATCAAGATATTCACTTGCTTCTCTTCTGGAAAGCATTGACAACATTTATGTTAGTGCAAAAGAAACCAGATTTTTTTTTTTTATTACATTGTATAAAAATACACAATCTGTTCAGAAAGCAGGTGGGTTTTGTGGCCCACAGAGTATAGTTTTTTAGTGGTGTGGTATGTTCATGTCATACAATCTTACCAGATTCTGCATGCAAAATGAAGGAATGCATGCAAAAGTCTAATTTGACTCAAGTAAAACTAAAATCTCTAAGCAATCTTGGTGTCATTCACCAAAAAAAAGATAAAAAGTATTCCAAAATTAATTGTTGCCAAGATGTTGCTACATGGGTGCATAGAAATCTACTTAAAATGTAAAATAAATATGAATGTTAAAAGCATAGCAATAAAAGGTAATACTGCATTTTTAAAGGAAACATATATATTGAAAATAAAGTAGGACCAATAAAAAGCAACCCTAGATGTGTACCGCAACCATTAGTGGCTGAAGAAGATCATTCATCCCCATACAGTCATAAATTCAACCAACAGTAATAACCTCAGCCATCAGTCTTTATTGCCAAATATTTTCTTTCAAGCTACTAAAACCTGTTTGGTAAAAGAGTCTATTCACGGCTTACTTTGGTCATAAGTTTAACGCCACCTTCCTACCTTTGTTAATAATTTGTGCAAAAGCCCTGATGGACTTTGTGTCGGACAGATCCAGCTTCCTGATGACGATGTTCTCATTGCCCGTGTCCTCCAAGATGTCGGTCCGCGCCTCCTCGGCCCTCTCCACGTCTCTGCACGCCATAATGATGCGGGCGCCTGAAAAACCAGATGACTGAGACACGTAGATGTGTTCTCCCATTCACACGCCTACACTTCATCTCAGTTATTCAGCTTTGGCATTCTTGGAGCAGTGGTTTAGAACGAGAACATGTCTTTGAGCGTTCACCTCCCTCTGTCCGATGTCTAAGATCATATTCTTGCATCTTGATTTAGTCAAAGCTTTTTATCTTTGAACCACATCTTGTAATAAATAAACAGCCACATTGTTTTCCTAAAATTACATGAGTAGAAACTTTAAAAGGAGGCACATCAGGGGACAGATTCAACAAAAACAAGTCTGCAAGTTTAAAAGAGCATCTCTTTTATTCAATTAGAGGCAAAAAAAGCCACCAACATCAAATAACTAATGAAGTCCCTAAAAATCTTTGTGCACGTTTGATCATTCTCTAATGATTTCTAAGGCCTCTTTCAGCAGCTCATTTAGTCAACTGTTCCACGGCATCGCTTTGCTTCCGAGGCAAATTATGAGGCATTCTCCTTAATGAGCTCAGAAAGGGGTTTCGAGGACAACATGCTCATTCTTTCTCTCACCCACACAAAGATTGGGATGCATGACCATTAAAACTTGTATATATATATATATATATATAAGTGTGTATATGTATATATGAAGGCAAGAGCCCCACACTGTACCACAAATATTCTGACAATGAAAAAAAAAAACAGCAGAAAAACTACAGCACACATTTCAGATAGCTGCTCCACACTGCAATTAAGGAAGTGGTGAGCCATTAATCAGTTGGAATGTAGCGTCTGTGTCTCATTATTGTGTCTTTGTTCGTGTTCAGCTGCTCCCAAGTGGGAACGCTCAATTCCTCTCCCATTTTCGAAGTAGTGACTGAGTCTCTTTAAATGCCGTCATTATCAAATGTGTTATCATTATCAATCACTGTAAATTCAAATCCATTGTTAAGCAGTCCCAGGTCTTGTTTGGGAAAAAAAAAAAAAAAATAACAACAACAGAATGTAGACTTTGACATGATGAAATTACCAAAAGCAAGCGCTTCATCCAGGATAGAAAAAAACAAGTTGTGATTCGATCAGATTTTCCTCGGTACCTTAGGATGCAGCTGCTCCAAGGTATTGCTGCCTGTTATGAATCCGTGCAAACCTAATCATGCCATCCTGTCATTACTTAATCCAGTTTACTGATAAATGAAGCCATTTCTGACAGTAAATTCTCCTAATGCAAGAAAGAAGGAAGAGAGGAGGTCATTATTCTGTCATCTCCCTTTTGACACTGTTGTTTACTCCCACAGTGCTCTACATTCATTAGATTTTTCAATAGCAAAGATTTTTTTTTCTACCTCCCCTCCCTGGTCGATGGCATGTAATAAAAAAGGAAAATGACTCCCACTTGCCCTTTTATTTACAGAATGAAGTGGTGCACTCTCAAAAGCATGGTGGTAATTTTCAAAAAGCAGCAGGGGCATACCTCATGCTGCGCCTTGGGCGAACAAACAGATTTAATCATCTATGCAGAACCAGTTTTTACATTACACTGGGTCAGCAGGTGGGTGTGCGTGTGTGTGTGTGTGTGTGTGTGGCTACACCCTCCAAACGCTCTCTTTTGTCGCCTGTCTGGCTCAGGAGGGTAACAGACCCTCACAATGCTCCTTCTGTCTCATCTGACTTGCATCACTGGCATCTGTCTTTTAAAATGATTGCTTACATGTCCAGAAAGGTAGCAGTTTTATTTCAGCCTAACTCAGTAAGCCTGTAAATTATGCTGAGTTTATAAAACCCTGCGAGACAGCTTAATACTTCCACCAGAATGTATATAATAAAGTTGGACCAAGACAGATTAAGTGTGATTAACGTTTCAGATTAGCTTCCATCACCAAGTAGTGAAAGGGCTTAAATCCCTGAAGCATAGTGGAATGTTCATTGAAAGTCACAGTGTAAAAGTTAGAAAACAATGAAAGAGAGAGGCATAGAAACTAAATTGACTGGATTGTACCTCTTCTTGCCAGATCCCTGGCTGTTTCTTTGCCGATACCGGTGTTGGCTCCGGTGATGATCACTGTTTTCCCATCCAACCTCTCCTCAGATGACCAGTGGTTACAGCATGCACTCCTGGGTAAAAGTACATTTGGAATGACAGAATATTGCATTTAGCTCCTTTTCATTAACTCTTGTGTAGTTGAATTTGCAATAAATTAAAGACAATTGAAAAAAAAAAAATAGAAATCACAGCAATTTTCATTATATCGGAGCCTAGTTTTTAAGTAAAGGCTGGAATTTGTTATGTACCTAGACATTCAATTAAATACAATGAACTAATTTTGATCCTTGGCCCAAACAGTCTAATAACAACAATAAGACCATATCTGGTGGGAATTTAATCTTTTTACTAACGTTCTTTTTTTTTTTTCTCTCTTCCATTTCAAGTTACTACAGTCATTAGATCCAGCTTCTTAACCTTTTTCCTTCAAAGATTTTTATTTTTATTTTCTCCTACCTGCAGTTCATTATTCCTCCAGAGTAATGGATTTCCACTTTAAGATCGGTGGGCGACTTCAGTGACAACCCAACAGACGTCCCTTCCAGTCTCCACCACACGGTGCAGCACTGACTCCCAGGTTGTCATCTCCACACAGCCTGCTGCGCGCATTTCGCATCTCCCGTCTGGGCCAATCAGAAGCCAGCTGGCGCATGATTGATTTAACAAGTTAGAGCCTGAGAACAGGCGGCTTTCCTGTTGGCTCCTCCCTGCCTGCTCGCCTGCCTCTCGTTATGGACGGAGGATCACACCGAACCTCGTGCGTCTGGATTTTGCTTTACAAAAATTGGCCACAATTCAGCGCTTCACCATGTAACGTGTTTGGAAAATGAGAGAATTTGATCATACGAGCTTTGAACGAAGAAATTGTATAATTAAGTCGATTTAGAGTCACGTCTGAAGTACTGTCTGCACAGTATTGGGGCATAACATAACCCACCGCCAAAATTATCTTCTTTTGCCCAATATTATAAAAACAAGAAACTCATCATGTCACAGGAGCCCAAAATTAAACGGAGAAGAAGAGAAAGAAAAAAAACATTTAGAGGGCTTTAAGAAAGAAAGATACAAAAATGAAGTTACCAAAAATCAAAAGAGAACAACTAAAGCTGACAATAGATTTGATTGGCATTACCCCTTGAATCTTTAGGATTGATTCAGCAAAAAATGTAAACTTTTAAAATTAAACTGTTAATCAGATGCTTTACACAAAATAGCTATTGATTACTCTTGTGTTATAGCACTGATATAAAACTGACTTTTTTGAGCTTTATTTCAAAAATGTATATATAATGTTATTCATTCATCAAAAACATACCTGGAGTGCTGCTTTCATTTTTTGTGTTTGTTTGTTTTATGCAGTGGTAGCAGCAATTAGCAAACACTGAGTGGAACTGCAAGTCTGCTGAACTCATCATAGCTACTTCTCAGTCCAACCCTCCTAAGAACACATTTTCAATATGTTGCAAACATATTAAAAGAATTGTGTTGTGATTACGTGCTTAAAGCAGATTCTCAGAAAGATCAGGAGCTTCTTAAATAGACAGAGGCCCAATTGCAAGCGGTCACATTACAAAGTCAAATTTCTTTTAAGTCACATTTGACATACAGTGTTGTTAAAACAACTGGAGGTAACAAACTTAACTTTGCTATAAAATGACGCTATGAGCATGGAAAATACTACTTCCCCTTTAAATGAAAGCAAGTGTATTGGGGATTCAGTCATGAAATACAGTTTTTGTTAGTAAGTACATCATAACAGTAAATACATCAAAATAATGCTAATGAAAGTAGTAAAAGCTCCAGTGGGACAACAAAGATGGCAATAAAAACAAACAAACAAAAAACCACAAGCGCACAACTACGGTAGCTTTTATTTTACCCATCTTATGGCCATTATGCCCTTCGCTAAGCAGTCATTTTACCTAATCGTGTATCTTTTATAAGTTGTGTAATTTAAAGACTCAAACTTAAACAGTGATTTTGTTGTAGGTCAAGTTGTCTTACAACATGTCAGGGACATGGATAGTGTTCAATGGATTTTAACATTTTGTTCACAAGATGAAAAGGGTATTTCTGAAGTGCATATAAATGTTGCTGCACAGTGCTGTCAGATTTGTTTATCTCCAGCGGATGCCCAGCAGGTGGCAACTCGCAGCCCACAGCTTCAGAGCTGTGCCATCATCTTCACCTGCCCTGCAGCTGTCTGCTCTGGCACAGTTCCTGGGAAAAGAGGAAGATTGAGGTAAAGATTTTTAAAAAGGTGAATTATTAATTTTGGTGGCTACAATGTTTTTTTTGTGTGTGTGTGTGTGTGTGTGTGTGTGTGTGTTTGTCTTTTTACTTGGTCTTTTATAAAATGTGCGTGGTTTTATCCACTTCATCTCACACAATCCTGTTTTACCATGAAAAATATAAAAATGGCTTCCTCAGTTTTATTATTTTATATAAAACACAACATTATTTAATTTGTCTCACTGACCTGTAGAATCCACCGGTGAGCATCTCTTCCTCTGAAGTAACGATGCAGTAGATAGAGGTGGATGCTCCCTCTGCTGGGGTTCGGATCAAGAAACTGAAGATCTTAGCTATGTCCACAAGAGGGCGCCTGACGTGCCTTGTAATTTCGGTGTTTACCATGCCAGGGTCCACAGAGAAAGCCATCACACCAAGAGCTAGAGTGGGGAAAAAGGGAGAATTAGATTTTTCCACCCTTCATCACAGTTTTAAATGTGTTGGTAAGCTTTATGTGGCCTATATTATTTAAAGGGGCAGTATTATGTAAAATGAACTTTTTTGAGTTTTACATCATGTTATAATGTTGGTCCCGCATCAAAAAATATACCTGACTTGTTGCCTTGATTCTGTCATGCAGGTTTGAGAAATCCTGTAATCTTCCGTGGCAACCATTCAACTGTGCAAAACGCTTGAGGGGACTAAGAACGACGTTCCTCCTAGGAGCTGAAGTTTGCAAGCCTCTGAGCTTCTACCTCACAGAGGTCCTCTCCCCTGCAACTCCCCCACTCAGCTCCTTCAGAATAGCCAAAAGTAATTGGCAAACACCTGCTGGATCTGTGCATCTGCTGAGCTCATTATACAAGCTATTTCTCTGTCCAGCGCTGCTAAAAATGTTGGTAAAGAGAGGAGCGATGTCCCTGACGTTGGAGTGTCAGAAAGAGCAGGAGTTTCTTAAAGAGACAGAGGATTCATTTCAAGGCACTAAATTATGAAGTCAAATTTCTTTTAAGTCATATTTGATATACGTGGCACTTTTATACCAACTGGTGTTAACAGAGTTACTTGATTATGTTAGAAAATGGCACTATGTGCCCAGAAAATATACAATGCTGCCCCTTTAAACAACAAAGCAAAATCTGCTACAAATGACTAACGCTTTTACTTTATATGTTTGGAAACATTGAGATAAGTAGGTGTGACTTGTGGAAAACGTTTTTTTTTTTTTTTCTTTTCCCTAAAATTGCTTCTGCTTGCTCATTTCCTTGCTTAGAGCAGTTGTGGCTGAGGCATGAGACTCTCACGCTGGCAGCAGATGTGGACCTTTTATTTTTCCATACACAAGGAGGGACACTCTACAGTCAAAGACAGGCAGTCAGTCTTAAGGCCTCTGCCTGACACACACAAACACACGCAGATACAAAAAAACACCAACACACCCTACCCTCAGTCCTTTTGGCAAGTTCTCTGGTAAACAGCACGTTAGCTAGCTTGCTCTGAGCATAGGCCCTGACAGGATGGTAATCTTTTTCCCCATTCAGATCATCAAACTGGATCTTGCCCATGGCATGAACTGTGGACGACACGTTGATGACCCGGGACGGGGCAGAGTGCTTCAGCAGGTCCAGCAGCAGGAAAGTCAGGAAGAAATGACCTGAGGAAGAAGAAACAAGAGCGATGTGTTACAGAGCTGAGAGAAAGAAAAAGAACCGGTTCATCCATTTCTTAAAGAGAGATAAAAGCATCTCAGACTTTTTAACATCTTTATCCCTTACCTAAGTGATTGACTCCAAACTGCATCTCATACCCATCCATTGTCCTTGCATAAGGACAGATAGCAATGCCTGCATTGTTGATAAGGTAGTCCAGGGTCTTCTCAGCTGAAAAACAGAATAGTGTCGTATCCCTTTGATTTTTGAAAACATTTCTAACTTTGTCCTGTATGCATTGTGTCCGTGTTTCACCCACTGCTGTAGATATTCTCAGCAAACAGGCATATGGACTTAGTGTCAGCCAGATCTAGCTGCCTGACAACCACTTTAGCTTCGTTCACTTCCCTCATGATGTCAGATGCCGCCTTCTCTCCTTTCGCTGTGTCTCGGCATGCCAAAATCACTCTAGCACCTACAAAGACAGATTAATTCCTCTGAACGGTGATGGGTTTTTGCCTGTACATGCAGGTTTGAATTTGAGCAATGTTGTGGTTTTCTTTTTGGTTGTCATAAAAATGAGCAATTTGTAGTCAATGTTCCTAGTATTAAATCAGCTTAAAATCTGATCTAAGCCAGTTTGATATACTTTTTACAATGTAAACACTTTCCACACAGGATAATCTGAATAACAGATGAAAGAACGTAATTAATTTTGTTTTTGTCTGAAAACATCTAACTGTGCCTGCTTGCCTCTAGCAGCTAGGTCTTTAGCTGTTTCTTTGCCTATTCCAGTGTTTGCCCCGGTTACTATGGCCGTCTTCCCCTCAAGACGAACATCTGATGACCACTTGGGATTGAACAAAGACCTGAGGAGTAAGAAGTCACATTGAAAAAGTCCTTTAAAATTTATCCTCTGGTCTACCGAACTTTTCTGCTAATTACGTGCTCGAAAGATTTCTTACCTGATCGTTTGCATCTTTTATAGGCTTGGGAAGAAAACAGGCAAGATAACTCTTAAAAATCCGAGTGGCAGTATCGTCTACAGAGGTTTGTTTCAGGGCTCAGGTCCAGAGATCTGACAGAAAGAGAGACAGAGAATGGAGAAAATGGAAATATGTTGCCCTTCATGGGTTTACAGCCTTACTGGGAAGTTACTTTTTTAGTATAAATGTCCTTCTGTTTGGGTTGAGTCAGTGTAACTAATGAAATAAGGCTGATAATTGGGATTCTGATGAGCAGCCACATGACAAGTGATATTTTACAGTAGTTCAAAGATATAATTTTTAGCTTTTATGCTACACCGAATAAACCAATTATTGAACCAGCTATCAGATGACTTATATTTGTCTGTCATCTGATATTGAAAGACAATACAGAGCTATATTATGAATATATCTACATAATAGCTACATTATCTATATTTCAGGTGTTTTGCGATGTTTGAGAATAACTTTTACAGAGTCAAAACCAGTACAGATAATGTTTTCAAATTCACTCTGAAGTAATTCTTGGTGTCTATCAAAAACTTATATGACTTGAAACTTGACATAAAAATTTAAGTAGCAACCAGAGACGACAAAAGCCTTCGCTGTCAAGGACTTCTCCAACGGAGCAAATGAAATTCAAAACTTGTTTTCACAGGTGAGACCACTGTAATTTTAGTCTTTTATTAGAGTGGACTTTCTGGTGCTTTCCACAGCTCGGAATCTATCACCTGTATTGAATGTGGTAGGTAGGCTCTGATCCCACCTGCCGATTAGGCCGATACCAACATCTCAGTCAGTCCCGAGAAGTGTAACATTATGTTCCGAATGCAGAACATTACACCTAAGTGGGATTCTCCCACTTAGGTGTACTCCTCAATGTCTTTAAAATATGAGAAGGAAGTGCTTAATAAAAGTCCAAAGTGGTGCTGCAAGTGCATCACTTGACGATTTTCACGTTTGAATTTTCCAATGAATTTCCTTGGGATATTATAAAAAAGATAAATAATTGCACAATTGTATAAGTTGCAAGAAAAATCAAGCAATTTTACCAACAAAAATCTGAATGCATTTTTTTTCAGCTTTATTCTGATACCTTCAAAGCCCATTGCCTTCAAAAGTAGCTTAACTGTAAATTATAAGAACGAAAATAGAGCACCGGTGCGCAATTTAATCTCTGTATAAAAGGCAGTGTTGTAGTACTCGAGATCGGTCTTGGTCTCACGGTCTCGAGACCATTTTTTGATGGTCTCGTCTCGGACTCGACCGCATTTGGTCTTGGTCTTGTCTCGGTCTCGGCGGGCTGAGGACTCGGGATTTTATTTCAAGCCCAGTCAAGGCCGCAACTGTGGATATATCACTAAACTTACAGCATGCTGTCCAGTTTATTTGTTAACATGTTTGTTTTCACTGCATGCAAAACGCACCGATTAAAATCCAAGCAATAACGTGACTTACCAATTACGTGTTTCCGTTATTCCCAGCACCCCCTCCCCACCTTTCACTCGCACGCGGCGCTCTGAGACATGCGCAGTGGTTTCCTCTGAGCGGCAGAAGATGTCTGTCTAATCGTCAGTAATAGAATTGCGCTGCATAAATCATAAGAAACCCGATGGCGACAGCTAATTCAGCAGCGCTTCGTTTTCACAAACGGTGGGACTACGTCTAACGTTTTTCGTCACTTAGAAAAGAAGCTCAAAGAAAGGTAAGCTTCGTTGACGTGATGTTAGCAAAGCTAGCTGTACAGAGGTAAGCATTTGTGATGGAAAAAAGTCACTCACAGTGAAGACGTGTTGACTAACTTGTCGCATGTTCAAAGTGGTAACTGTAATGTCTGCCATTGTGTCAGACTACCTGGCTTCATGTAGCGGGAGAGAACAGTCTTGTGCCTTGTGCTTGGCTACTTCTTGCTTGTTGCTCCTTGGTCAG
Organism: Girardinus metallicus; assembly: GCA_903067095.1. NCBI lineage: Eukaryota > Metazoa > Chordata > Actinopteri > Cyprinodontiformes > Poeciliidae > Girardinus > Girardinus metallicus. Next base: position 57,897 of record CAEGAE010068961.1, on the reverse strand, counting down.
TCTTCATAGTTGAACATAGTTATTTACCGTCAGAGCGTTGCCTCAATTGTTAATGGTGCAAAGAGTGGTGGTTCTCATATGAACGATATGGGCAAACACCCAGGTCGTTATCTTTTTAGGGATGACACAAGACCACCGCGGATTGTGGCACAGAGATGGTATTGGTTAATATTGGTTAAATTTATTCCAGCTTTAAATATTTATTATCTAGGTGTTTTTATGGGAATGTGGATCTTTCAGATTAATTTGAGAAGCAATTTTGATCATTTTTCACATTTAAATTACAAACACGTGTTTGTGCCATAAAACTGTTTACCCCTTGATTTGCTATCCTTACGTCAAATCACCACTAGGGGGTACACTTAAGCAACTTGCTACATTTAACACATACACACATAAATGCAGTCAGCTTTCTCGCTCATTTAAAACTGAAAAAAGAAATCTCCTTTTAACTGTAAAGACGAGCTCTGTGCTGCCTAGCCAACCATGTCTCATGTAAACTGTGAAAGCTAGTCATAACTTCCTGTTTTCTCCAGCAACCATATAAATAAGCAGAGATCCGCACTCACTCGCACACACACACACGCATATATAAACATACCCCTGCTGACCCAAACCAGGCCTAACTGAGCTCTGCCAGCTCCTCTCATGTGGTCTCTCTTTGACGCTAGCTGGTCTGACTGTTCGAGCAGTTTCTCCTCACAGCTGCTCGCCATCCCCTGGCTTGATGAAAGGCTGTCTGTCTGTCAGCGCTGGGACAAACACAAAGGGACCTTGCCACATATATAATTAGCCTTGCTTCATAGCGATTATAGATCATCGGGAGGAGGACTCTTTCATTGTAATTTGTCCATCCCAAAATAGGAAAGTTGACAGAGAGAGACCACAGAATGCCGGATGGCTGCCATCTATGAAAAAAGACTCAGACTTTAATTTTGAAACATATTTAATTTTAATCAAAATAGTCTTTCATTTATCCATTGCATCAGAGATGATTGATATGTACATGATTTGTTAAAAGCTGCGTAGACATGGAGAGGTTGTGATTGATCAGTGCAGTGAACCCAGAAAGACAATAGCAAAGCTTAGTCTTGTTTTCTGCAAAGGTTTTCCTTCAGTCTTTTCCAGAAGACACAGGCTCTTTCAGGCCAAACGTCGACACGCTTTGCACATGCCACTCGGTTGTTTTAGAGCGCACAGAAAAATAGTAGCTGACATTTCTGATCCCAGTTTAGATACAAGTTTTGACAGTTCTGAAAGTGAAGCAGTCTTCAAGGTCATTGTTTTATCTGGACTGTTTTTTACGCAAATGTGAACAAAAAAAAAAAGAGAAACAGTGACTGCGGCAATAAAATAAAAATATTTCAGCAATGACTTTGCCACATTTAGTTCCTGCAGGGGCCTGAAACACTTATGGACCCAGGTAAATAATACAAAAGAGCTTTTGTAAACACAAACATGATTACCACAATAATTAAACACCCATATACGAAACATATGGCACACAAAAATGAAAGAAAAAAAAAGAAAGTAAAAATAACTGAAATATTAGACTTCCCAATCAGTGTAAGTGTTAAATGATGAAAGTGTAAGGCTTAACAGTGAAGCACCATATTAAATATTGACAAATTCTTTAAATAAAGAGCCCCATGATTGACAAGAACTGCATTATAATAGGATCCAAAACAATATTTAGAAAGTAAAAGCATCAAGAACAATCCTTTTTCAGGGGCCACTATGATGGTTTGCATTTTGCCTCAGTTGCACCACATGATCAAGCACATCCTCCTCACCGAAAATCAAACAAACAAAAACTCATACTTCTTTCACAAATAGATAATGCTTCTTTAGAATATATACAATCATCTATCACTTCTGAAATTTCGGACAAAGAGCATTAAGAATTTACCTATAGAAAAACATTCTTGAAACATTTTTGATTTTCTTCATTAAAATTTGCAAAATAAAACAATCCAGCAACAAAATAGCTTATCAAATGCATAGCATTTTTCTCTTAGGCACAAATTGCACATTGGGTGCAATAAGAAGACAACAAACAAAGTCTCTGTACAGATTAAACGATTGTCATATCAGAACTTGATGCGTTTTTGTAATGCAAAAAATAGCTTCTGCGAGCTTCACTCAGTGAAATGCTTAAAATTCATCATCATCATCATCATCATCTTTGTACAGACTCTATGTTCTGCCAGGTCCAAGTGTGGCTAGCAGAGTACAGTTTCAACCATAAGAAAAAAAAATAAAATAAAATAATTTCCACATGGTGGATGTTTTGTTACGTGAGGAAGCTCTTAAATCATCCAGATGTCAAACTTAGAGAAGAGTTTGCAGACATAAGTGTGGAGGATGAAAAGTGAGAAATTGGATATGTATTAATTATTAGTGTCAAGATCCAGCTGAAATTTCCATGCAACAAAATTTTTTTTTTTTTTTTTTTTTCCCAGCATGAACTCAGTTCCCTAGAAAATTACACATCACTGTCTGGAAAGAAAATTGTTTCCAACTAAGAAGGTCTGGAAACAATATGAGAGATGAAATGTATGTAAAACTTAAGAAAACCAAACTTTGTCTTTCTTTGGTGTTATTTTAAACAATAAACCCATTACATAATAGCGATAGACTTTAAGGTTGTAGAGACGATCGCTCTTTGGAACGCTGCTCAACACCCTTCACTTTCCCAGTATCATTTCTTGCACTGGCAGAGTCTGTTCTCGCAAGGTGCTATGGGACATGGAGTCCCCTGGGGACCTAAGGCAGCTCTGGAAAAACGGGGCTGTCTCGTTGGCTTCTTCCTGCACGGGGCTCCCGAAGGCGCCGTCCGGCCCGCCCTCGTCGCTGCTCTGAGATGTCTGGCTGACGTAGACGACAATGACGTCACCGGTGACGTTCATCACCTGACCGCTGGAGATGAAGGTGGTGTTGTGGCTCCCAGAAACAAGACCTGAACAGTGAGGAGCAGAGAAAATGGTTGGGTTTATGACAAATTGAAAAACAATTTTCATGCCAAGCGCTGGAAAAAAATAAATAAATAAAATAAAACAGATATTTTGTGGTGTTATGTAAGATTTTGAACTTCCTCCATGACACAAAGCAGTAGATTTTGAAGCAAAGTGAAGAAATGAAGCATAACAGCTAATCCTATGTGACTAAGACCCTTAGCCCAGTGGCAGAGTCGGTACAATGACAATGCAAGATGGCCACAAAGAGACCATTGGCTGCTGTGTCATTTCCTTCTAGCCAATTTACAGTCTACAGAAAGTTTCACTTTAAGAAAATCCAGACATGAACAATGTCAGAAAAGTTTAGGGATTTAGTAAGAAGGCAAAATGTTGCTGCCATTTATACCAGTTTATGTTTAATTCAATGACAGAAGTTCTGACATGAGTGTAACAATCAATTGTTCAACCTGGTGCACATTTTTCCATAAGCCCATTATGTAAATTAGCAGATAATGGGGCATTTTTGTTGCTTAAGTCACATTTCACCACATTGATCCCCTGCTTCCTATTTTATCCCGCCTCCTGTCTGACTTTCCAGCCGACCCACCGTGACTCACAAGTCACGTCTCATCTGTTCCGATCTAGACACACACACAGAATCAGAGCAAATATCAGGAAAATCACTCTAGGTAGTGTGTTTATACCCTCTTAGGGTAAACTTAACAGAACACCTAGACATGCAAAAGTTTAGAAGACAAACACTGTCAGTCCCTCTTTTACAAAGAGTGCCTTTGTGTTCCCTGTCTTAAAGTCCTTTCCCGGAATGCCAGTCTGAGAAAAATGTGCAATTCAACCACAGCTTTCTAAACAAAGCTCAGTGGAATCTCATGGGCTTCTTGTGATTTATACTTTCCTAAATCTGCTTGTTTTGTTTTTTTTAATATTATTATTTTATAGATCGTGAACAAGTGCAGCAGCTATATTTCATCTCAAGTTACTTTAAGCTGTAGAAAAACAATAGAGAGGAAACTCTGGACAACTTCTTTCTGTTTATTATTTGGTTAAAATGTATTTCAAGTGCCCAGGTAAAACCACTGCCTTCTCCTTAACCTTTAAATAGCATGCATGGGAAGTGGTATCCAATCAGCTGTCATTACAGCATGATGGGAACTCATGTTGGTCAGTGGGCATGTAATTAAAACACCGAGTCACCAGTGAGAGTCAAAAAAAAAAAAAAAAAAAAAGGGATGGTGTTTGTGTGTCGGGAGGGTAAGGTTATAAACGTATTACTCAAGCTGTGCACATCTTGCTTCAATTAAAGCTGTGGTCACTTTGCGCAACCCTATGGAACTCTGGGTAAACAGGAGCTTTTGTGCTGTAGATGCACACAGAAACACACACATCGACAGACCGAGCGGTGTTTGCTCCAGTGTGGTTCTGGTGGTTCTCAAACGCATCAAACACACACACATATCTTTTTCCTGCTGCCTGTGTGGTCCCCCCTCCCCACAAATCAGAGCCCAAATATCAGAACCGGCTTTAATAAAACATGCTTCTTGGAAATAGTCAGAGCTCTGATTGCTATTCCGACACCAAACCGCTGATGTAGGTTTCACTGCAAAAGGCTCAACTGTTCAGTCTGACCTGAACAGTGTACTTATCAGTTACTGATTTACCATCTGCATATTAATGTTTCCCTCTGTATTAGCAGCACACACCTCTAATGAGAGTGCAAGTTTTAGAAAGTTACATTAAAGACTTTTTAACAACTTTTTCAAGATTATCTTGATTTAAATTAAGGAACTTCATCCTCTACATGTTTTTTTTCTTTCCAATGTTTTTTTACTGTATTGCAGCAGTTCAGTAAGAGTTCTCTTAAATTGGCTTCAAGCTAGCTGGTGAAATGCTCTGTTTTCATGCCAAAAAAAATGGTATAAAGAGACATTGACAGGAAAAACAACTTATAAGCAAGATCCGTTTTATTACCATCCCCCCAAGAAACTCCAATCAGCAAGTTTCTGGTGTGTTGTTTGTTTTTTTGCATATTTAAAGAGTCTACCAATTCCAGTGTTAAATGTTTACTAGAGTTTAAAGTTTATTGATCTGTGAGAACGTGCTCCTGCATTGTTATGACATCACCAGAAAATGGTCTACAAACATCAATATTATCATTTACCACAATAACTCCTATTATGACAGGCCTATGTGTAAGAGGCTATAGAGATTTTTTCTGACAATATATGTAGTTTGTCCACATTACAAAGAGGACTGCATAAGAAAAATATTAGGCATTCTTATGCTGCATATGGACAGTATATTTTGCCAATTGAAGAGATTTTAAATTTAATGAGCACACCTGTGGTATATACTTAATGGCTGCAAATTTCAATATTAAAGTTTTCACAGATCGGGTGAGGGCAGTGGAGAATGGTAAAGAAAAAAGTGTCAGAAAAACGTGAGCTAATCAAGATCAGTATCATCATAGCTATTTTCAACAAGAATATCACAATCAAATATTGTCCTCACATTGTACAGGTGCAATTAAATGTATCACGCAATGACATATTTCATAATCATTCTTAACTTACCAAAATAATTGTTTAAAAAAGGCCCTGCCATAAAACTATCCCCTGGTGTATTTCGTACCTGAGGTAAGAGTCGGTTCAGCCAGCTCACTGTGGAGACTCTCAGGCGAGCACTCCAGTTCTGACTCCTCCAAAGAGGTCTTGTTCTCCCTGCTGGCCCCGCAGGAACCTCCCTGCCCTGGCTCCGGTCTGGAGGCCTCTTGGGGCTTGTCCAGGTACAGTTCTCCAGCAGATGTGGACATCATCACAGCACTGACCAGGGTCATAGCGGAGGCTGCATTGTTTCTAGTCGAGTCAGATTCTGTGCTTGCCAGTCTATATAATTCGTCCTGTTTTATCAGGGTCTTGTCAGACAGGGTGGACCCTAGCTGCGGTGTCACCAGAGCCTGGGACAACGGCAGGCAGAGTTCAGGAAGGGGATTGGATGGAGGAGCTGGAGAGAAGGAATGGATGAGGGGAGGACAAACTGAGACAAGTGATCTAACACACATCTCACTCATGGATGAGCCCGTCTTTTCCTGATCGACCCTTTCCTCAGGTATTCGATTGTCCCTTTTATCCTCTTTTCGGTTTTCCTCTCCATCCCTTTTGCCTTCGAGGCCCCCGCACGAGCATGTTCCCGATGTCCCCGGAATAACCGCCTGGCTACAGTCTTCATTCTCTCCCACTTCGAGTGGCTCGTGAACAAGACTGACGCACACACAAGAACCTGCCAAAAGTGGAGACGCATTAACAACCTCCTCCTCTGACAGTTCCTCTGGTTCTCCAGATCCTTGGCTCTCGGTTTCAGTCACCATCTTATCCCTAGCCCCTTCTTTTTCGGCCATTCCCTCTGTGAAGGGCAAAGAGATCTTGACGCAGGGAACAGACGCAGGGAAGGTGGATGGGGGGTCAAACTCAGGATTGTGAGAAGCTTGGCAGATGAGTTTGGTCATCTCACACGGTGTACATTTGGAGCCAGCGACTTCTGGTATTCCTCCTCCTTCAGCTCCACTGCGGTAAAGAGGGGCCAAAGTCTCCTAGAATAAAACAAACAGTGAAAGATGAAACTGAAATCAAGTCTATTTCTTCAGAAAAAGTGGTGTGTGTCAAAACTTGGTGTGTTTCTTTTTCATGCTTGAAGTATTTTCAATGTATTTTATTGAGGTTTTAAGTAACCAAACAATGTAAAGTAGCCCTGAATTGTAATTTGGTGGGAAAATCCTACTTGAGTGTTCAGCATGTGTGGTGGAAATCTATTCATGTGTTAAAATGGCCTAGTCAAAGCATAGGCACGAATTCTACTGAGAATCTGAAGAGCACGTATCATTTCCTTTCACTTTAGAATTATGTCCAGCACATAAACTTTCAGAAGTGTGTAAGAAAAATGTAAAAAAGATTAAATACTAGTTACCTGTTGTATCCTGCTCCTCTTCAGATTCTGAACACAGGATCGGAGATTAACTAAAAATATGTAACACAACATACAGTGTTGCATATTAAACTGCTGAGCAGAAAAGTGCTTTTGTTTGTCACATGTAAATTCTGAGTGAACATGGTTAACGCCGAGAAAAGAATTAAGCACAAGTCAAGAAGAAATGGTCAAGGAATTTACAAATGAATTTGAACTTACCAGAAAGTAACTTGAGTTTGTCCTTGTAACAGAAAAGCAGCAGAATGAGGAGACACAGAACAGTAATCACTGACAGCAATGAAACTATAAACCAGGAAGGTGCTGGACCTGTAACAACAGATATAGGAGTTTGCTTTGGTGGTCTGCATCTTGTTATTTAGTACACATTAAAAAAAAAAATCAAAAATGTGCAAAACACATGTCTTCAAAAGCCTTTGCAAATTTAAACTATAAAAGTGACAGAAATATTCATTTAAGCACAAAGTAAACTGCACGGTGACAGCCTGCAGTGGCTGCCTTACCAAAGACAGGTGGTCCACACTCTGCATCGGCCTGAGCGCTGCCTGGTTGCGTCTCACTCTTGCCCTCAGCCTTACAGCTGGGAAAAGAAGACAAAAAAAAAATAAAAAAATCAAATTTTAGCTAAATGCACTGTAAACATACTTGCCAAACTTTAGAATATTAGGTCAAAAGATGCAAAATATGTTTGTAAAATACTTGCAGAAATACACGTAAAAGTCACCTTAGGCACATTTTTCATAGATATAAATCTAAAGAAACACTATAGGATGTTTTAGATATGCAATGATGTGTCTGTCATCAAGTGAAAAACAAAAAGATTTCAAGGTTGGATCTGGGGCAATTGGCTACGTAGAGAAGGTGAAATTACAAGAAGGAACTCAGATCTGGACAGAAGTTCATGATTCTGATGGCTAATGGTACAGAGAGCTGCACCAGTGCATTTATTGTCCACAGAATGTCACAGTATTCCAGGGAATTCCTTACTTTGTCCACTCTTTGCATTGTTCCTGATCTTCCTTAGCAGAGTAGAAGCCATTCTTACATGCAACACAAGTTTTCCTTCCATTTTTTGACGCTGGTGAAGAAAAAACAAACTTACACACACATTCATTATCACAATATATCAGTGATGTACAGCCATCCGTAATCGCTTGACATGCATGGATGTGTTTTCTGTTGAACTGTCTCACCAGCTTCTTCCTCCAGTCCAGAACCGGGCCCACAGGTGGGTATCTTCTCACAGAATTCGCAGTTGATGAGCGAACACTGGAAACCAGACTTGCATTGACACTGTTCTTCTCTCTTCAAGTCTTCACTATGAGCATTTCTTTTCATAAATCCCTTACCTACAGGGCAAAGAAGTGAGCAGGTTAGTAAAGACACAGACACTTTCTTCAGGATCTTGCCGTTTCTTTTTTTGTTTGTTTTTTGTAAAAAGCCGCAGACGCTGACCCTCATCACAGAACTTCTTTTTGATACAGTTCGTGTCTGCGGTCCAGCCAGGCTGATAGGTATCTCGATTGCAGTCCACACATACAGTGTCTTGAGATTCATTGCAGTGAGAAAACACACGCTGACCTAGACAAAAGGCAGACAGAGGGACACAGATAAGATGAAAACTACACATACATGATTGCAGGAGGAAAATAACTTGGAAACGTATGAAATTTAGAACTTCTTTCCTCTTTTTTCGTAGTTGCTACTTTTAGCATTAAAATCTAACTGTGTGACTGCTTGTGAGAACATTTGTCGACGCTATTTTCAGCCAAACGTTACGTTTTTACACATCCTTCCTCTTTTGAAATGACTTTGCAGATAAAAAAAAAGAACTCTGCTTCCTGCTGATTCCATTGAGAAAATGAACACTACCCTCGACTTTTAGGTGTGTATACATTAACTTTTTGTTACCTGGTGGACACTTTTTGCAACACGTGGAGCCGTTCAAGTAGTGATTTTCTTTGCACTGGGCCGATTTGGAGATTGCATCCTGAAAGAAAAATGATATTATTGTACTGCATTTGTACAGGGCGGATGAGGCTTATAAATCTATATGACTGGTTTATAATTTTTGAGATCTTTTTCCAATATTCCGACCACCTCTTAAATGTCAAAAAAAAAAAAAATCTATGAGGATTGTTGAGCTATTTCCAAGACATGCTGAGGAAGTTTTACACCCTCTCAGAAAACCTTACCAGAGCTGCATTTAACCTCTAAAGCAGCAAATGAAGCTCTAATTAGACGGTGCTCAAACTCTTGCAAAATGCTGCAAAAGTACACCGCTTAGGCTAACACACATGCTGCACCCTCGCATCGCTCCAAACCTGTGGCTTGTGAACTCCTCACCACACTGCTGAATTAAAGAATCTGGCTGTTATGACAGAGGTGATGCCAAAGCCACAAACTCTATATATAAAGGTAGAAAAATATAAGCTAGGGGACTGACTGCACTTTGAACTGTGACCAACTGTCTTCAGGTTCTCGTTATGGCGTTTTCAATTTAGGTTTCCCATGAAAATACGCAGTTATTTATGTTGTGGTTTGCACAGTAAATAAAGGCTGGGGCTGTACGGAGCATCAATTTACCACACAGGTAAGATTAAGGAAGTTAAGAATTACATATTATCCATTAAAACCATTTTGATAAATGGTAGTAGTTTTTACAACATCATTAACTAATTTACATATAAAAATCTGATAGTAATATAACTGATTTTTTGGTTTTCTTTACTGTTATTTATGTTGATTGTGCTTGGTACAGCTGACATGTTTGATGCTATTTTTTCCTGGCAGATTTCTTCCGTTTTTCTTCTTTGGCTGGTGTTCCAGGTGTCCAAACAAATTTTAATATCCGACAAAAACAGCTTAAGTGAATAAAAAAGTAGTTTTCAAATGATGATTGCATTTATGTCTGATAGCGCCAAATAATTTGGCTGCAGTAATAATGTTTGACGTTTTTAAGGTCACGGCATCTCTATCAAATGCATGTCCAGACTTTGACTAGGCCACTTTAACACACTTTTTTTATTTTTTTTGTATTTTTTTTTTTTTGGTTTTCTTTTGAATTTTTGTTATTCTCTTAATTATGGAAAGTTATCCAAGTGGTCCCAGACCATCACACCACAACCATCATGTCTGACTGGTGAAATTATTATTTTTGATCTAAAATGCTGCGTTTAAGCCAGATTTTACTTTTTTACATAAAGTCAACATTTAGGTGTGAGAAAAAAAGAAAAAAAAGAGAAAAAATCTGTGTGAGGAAAATACTAAACATTTCTGTTGCACATAGGCTGTACTACAAAATGAATATATTAACTCAGTGAAAGTTTAAAAATGTCTTAAAGCCTGGTTAAATTCCCCTGCATTAGAGCACATTCAATCATCAGACACGTTAATCAAGTAAAAACGCAACAGCAGTGTGACATTTGGTTTTTCTAAGAATGAGTCAAAAACTTTTTACATCTTCCATCAGTTTTTCTCACCACACCTCTATGTTAAACAGTGTTTAGTCTCCACGGCTGTCTGTGCAGCCTCAGGCGACGGCGGCTCAACAAGAACACTGGCTCACATTTAACGACCTCCTCTCAGACGCACACAGCGGCCAACCTTTGTTTTATATTCTAACCAAAGGGATAATGATGCACAGCACTCATAGCTCGCACCACAGAGCTAATAAAGACCATGTGCTGCAGTAAACTGAATTGTTATTTCCATCCATCCATCCATCCATCCATCCATCCATCCATCCGTCATCCATCCATCCATCCATCCAGTTTTAGTCTCTACATCTCGTCCAGGATCCACAAGAAGTGAGATGTTCGGAATTGTGTTTTTGTTAGTCAAATATGTAAATAGAGGATCTTGGCTATGTGTGGCAATGTGTTTTGACTAACTAAATATAAATGTAAAAGAAAAACAGCTGACCCACCCTATAAGATTATAGGTTGTCATAATGACGAAAATGGAATCTCTGACCACAAACCTGACTTTATTTGCCGTATGTCCTCAAATCTATAGTTACAAATGCATGTAATTTTTTTTTTTTTCTTTTTTTGTAAAAACAAAATATGGGAAGAGCGGAAAGGGGAAAATAGTCAAATGAGAAGGACTAAAATTAGACAGTCCTAAATGAAGTGGGGGGGGGGGGGGGAAGGACAAAGAGGCATTCAGAGTTCCCTCTCCACCATCACGTTCAGTAAAACCCCCATTTCCATCAACTTTTTCCTAACTAGTTTGCTTATCTTTCAAAACATCTTTTACTGCTCGTGTAATCCTGTCAAACACAGTTGTGAGTCAGGCTGCGATCCATTTGCCTCCAGAGGACAGGAGAATTTGCATAACGGTCATAGTAGCTACTAGGCACAGAGCCAAGAGATGCACGGTGTGCCTTTTAGGGCTCTGGGGGGTTTTACTGATAATGTGCCGTAAAAGCAATATTGCACAACAACTGAATCTGTGCGTGGTGATTCCATCTGGGGTTAAACTGCATTTAAAGTTACTAAAAAACAATCACAGGCAAAAGTAGATGATACAGGAAAATCCAAACTTTCTACAGGGTTAATAAACTAGAGCAGGAGGTGATTTTCTGTGAAAACAAACCTTGATCAGTGAGAAAAATAGCAAAGTTAAAATAAATAATAACTGTAAGTGGTACAAGTAATACAGTTCATGTGAGCTCAAGCAAAAGACCACAAAGCTGACAAGTTTCTAAGACTCTAGTCTTGTATAATGCCTTCCTGCTGAAACTGATCAAATTTATTATAGGCTTGCCAAAAACATCTAAAATTTCCTTTTTTTTTTTTTTACAAAAGCTGCTATTGTCAATGCAAGTATTGCTTCATGTTGTACAGCTGAATGCGAGAAAAGAACATTCAAACCCCGATGCTTTAGTTCCTTTCCATCAAATCAAGTTAGGATGTGCAGGTCTGATGCAACTCACTGATTGCTTAAGATGGGGCTCAGGTGTAACACTAGTCATGTGTAGGGGAAGGAACAGATGGACTGTCTGGAGATTTCATAGTAGCTAAAACTGGTGGGGAAAATGTTTAGAGGGATAACTATAAACGAAATGCAATCAGTCATCAGGGTAAAAGTGACACTTTGCTGCTGTTTGACTGAAGGAGAAACTTGGAACATTATCGCCAGTACCAATGGAGGGTTTTTGATAAAAACAGAGAATTTTTGTGGGGAAGCAACTAAACAATTCCACCAATGTGCAGAATTTCCATGATTTACTGTTTTTGTATCCGAAGCTCTGAACATCTTGAAGTCATTGCCCATTGCCCAATATCTTACAGACGGTTTGAGACGAATTTGGAATGAACTGGGTAGAAGTGGTTGAAAACCTACGACGACGTGAAGGGGAATTCTAGGGGGATATTGTGAGCCAGTAATGGCAAGACCACTGTGAGAACAAAAATAAGAGCCAAAAGGTTTGCAGTGTCATTTTAAAGCACTGCCGGAAAATATTTTTACCCTTCCCCGTTCTGACTCCTTTTCCAGGCATCCATTTGATGTTTGGTGATTTCACAGCTTGTGAAAACCTTGTTTTTCTCCTCCTGTGCCATTGACGTTATGAATCTCTGCTTGAGAAAGATGCTGGTGCCAGCTCAGACTTGTTCTCAACACATTTTAGAAGCAGAAGTATATGAAAAAACAAAAAAAAACAAAAAAAAAAACGGAAAAGCATCTGTTCCAGTCAAGGCATTTCCAAGCTCCTTTACGGTAACAGGCAGGGATAGAGCCCAGCAGTCCCACCACTACAACCACATCTTACAAACCTCTGCACCTGGACACTGTTAGCTGCTTGCACTACACAAAGTGGACATGTTTACTCTTCTCTTTAAGCATTGAAAATATTTTGTCATTCATTTTTGAAAGAAAACTCAATTTAAAACGCTTAAGTGCTGAAAAATGAATTAAACGGCATCGATATTACTTTGGCTGACAGAAACCCAGAAAAGGACCCCAAACTATCATCTTAAGTTATAAAGGCAGAAAAAAGAAAAATATTTACCTAGAGTGCATTCTGTGCCTGATAATCTATCTGGTGAATAGACTCCATGTTGCCAGAACTATCTTTGTTGTCAGAATAGGACTCGATCCATGTACAAAAGTTTACAATAGGTGTTTGTGCGCAAAAAAAAAACAACTTCAATATTTCTCCACCAGGGTCGGGGGGTTACGTGCCAGTGAATAATGTGATGTGCTAAAGTTTCTACAATACAACAAAACCATAAGGAATCTCATGATGTTTGGGGAAGTTTTAGTCGTGGAATAAAACGTGGTAAACCCCAAATTCATGGTGCGCCAAAACTGTGGCTATTTGGACAATTACGCATGCATACCAATAAAATCACTCTCAAAACTCAGAACAAAACAAACGTATTTTACCTGTGCGGAAAAGGTGACGAGCACACACGTTATCCACCCTCGGAAGATCCACCTCATTTTTCAGAGTTATGGATGCTTCTGCGTCTTAACGCAAAGTCCAGAAATCAGATCCCCCCCCCTTCGTAGCCTTTTTCCAAGTATCCTCACTGCAAATCACTTCTTCTTGCTGTGTGTAGTCAAGGAGTGGAAGGATTTCCGCTGCAAACTGTCAGGGCATTCCTGCTTCTTCATTCCCCGTTAAGCAACGGCAGCTCCCACAGGCCTTCTCATCTTCCCCCGGTGCTTCCATTCACAATGTGTGTGAGAGTCTGCATGCGGGAACTTGTAAAAGCTGAGTGAGCCGAGGGACGGGGAGAAGAAAGAAACTCCTCCTACCTTGTCGATGCATGTAAATGCAGAAAAGACTTCCCTCTCACCTTGTCGAGGTATTTCATTTTGGTGCTGTTCATTGTTTGTAGAAGTTTATATCAAGGCAAAAAACAAAAAAAAAAGGCCAGAGGCGAAGCAAGAAAATGCAGACATGGGTGGCCAAGTTGAGATTTTCACTGAGGTTTTAGGGTTTTTTATTATTATTAATTATTATTATTATTAGTAGTAGTAGTAGTAGTAGTACTAATAGTAGTATTAGTAGTCATAGTAATTCTATATCATTCACCTGCTTTTGGATGTCCAAATTATTTGATAGGGTAATTTGCAACATATGATCTGTATTATCCTCTCATGAGTGTTATGTAAAAGAATGTCAACCAGTTTTACTTCATGCTGCATTTTTCTTACTTCCTTGAACTCTTTGACTGGTGAATGATCGTCCTTTCCAAGCATTCAATAGAGCACGAAGCCAAACTGTGATTGCTCCGCTTTTTTGCTATTACCCCCTGTATCACTCGTACAGCAGATTAAACCAGAGAAAAACTGAAGACTTCCCTTCCAAGTTCGCCATCTTCCACCAATCGGTGGCACCAACGTCGGCACATTTTGTCGCAATTTAGGGCTTGTTTGCATAGACGTCCTAAATTAGAAGTCAGGCCAGCAAAAACTTTACATGGTTAGAATCCTTGGTGAGATAAGTTATTGCTCATACCACACAGAAAATGCTTTTGTTTATTCACAAAAAATGTAAAGCCTTTTTAATGTAATTTCAGCACATATCAAGGGCTGTGTAGTTTAAAAATGCGCAGATTTAATTTACAGACTATATTCAATACAGGAGAGACAGCTTGTGTGAAATTGAAAAGACATTTGAAAGTTTTTCACAAGCAAAATTTTATTTCTAGCAATTAGGGAAAGTGAACATGTGTCAAAATGATGAGCAACATAATCTTGAGATTTCGAACCATATTTAGTAGACATCTAGCACAAGGTGGTTTTTCTGGAGAAGGTTCTATAACAAAAATCATCTTAAATGGATTTTCGTAAAACTTTGCACAGACATTCTGGATAAAGGTCTAATGTCATAGTGTTAATAGAGCGATGAAGTGGATGTAGTTATGGCAGGAAAACTAAACCTGAACATTGAATTGCTGCAAATGATAAAACTTAGGGTCTCACTGTTTGTAGTTGTTTTTTTTTTTTTTTGCAGATCAATAATTACTAATCTTTAAAAAGGCCGGCATGGCCATTTCCATATAAGCCGATACAGACTTTTTTACCTGGAATATTCCTGAATATAGCAAGAAAGTCACTGAGTTGGTAACGGTGGGGTGACTATTGTTAACTACAAATGTTCAGACATAACCTGTTGGGTGGGTCAGTCAAACGTCTCGTGGCAGAATGAAAGAAGACAGAGGTTGATGTTTAGACCTTGCGGAGGTGGATATAATAGATGGATAATGTCGACTGTAGATATCTACCGATCACAGGTATCTTAAAGTTAAGGAAATCGGGGCCGATTTATTGACGCAACCCCTAATGAAAATCCTTTTTTTTTTTTTTAAATCAGTTAAGATTTTTTGGGAAATATTATTTGAGTAAGCCCAGATATTTGACAAACTGCACAACCTTATGTCCATCATTATTCTTTAGTTTTCAATTGAATCTTACACTTATCTCAGAATCTGTTTAGTCATCCAACAGAACACAGTTTTAGCACAAGTTTTCTATGAAAACTGTAGAGAATCATTTCACTCTGCACTTCCACTCTCTGAAGACGCCTAATATAAATAATCGACACAAGGTGGTGATGATATTTTCTTCTGTCTGAACACATTTTAAAACTTTTTTGCTAATTTATTTATTTTAGCACACTGTCATTGTTGCCTCCTCAGTGAACAGTCCTATTGACATCAAATTTTCTTTTTTTTTGTCTCTTGAATCTATACATTTCTGTAGTAGTCTGTAAACATTTTATTTTTTCAGTTATTAGTTTCTGAAATTTTAAAATTTAAGAACTTTAACACTTAACAGTTTTGTAAAGTTTTTACCATCCATGGGTTTTCTGGTATTGATCAACTCTAAAACTGATGGTTTCCATCTTATGAATTATTTTAATTCGGGATGAAATAATTTGGGTTTCGAGTAGCCAAGTTTCGCAAACGTATTTATTTACCCATTCCATACTCACATCTGCCTGAATGTAAAAATACAATCCTGTTTACTGAATAATTAAACAGAAACCTGAAGTACCAGTTTCAGCTGTATGAGTCTGAGAGTGCGTGAAAAACCTTTGGGAAATAACTTGACCTTTCGGTTTACACAAGAGGTGCTCACATGCAAAACTGTGGCGTGGACACCGCCACCCACAGGCCTACAGGGGTCATCCCCAAACCCACTCACCAAATGACGCACCAAGGTTACTTTGGCAGGTGAAAACTCACACTACAACACAGCCTCGAGGAGTGATGACCTCACAGAAACCAGAGCTGGACCCATCAAGATGCCAAAGGGGGCAAAACATGGGGGTAAAACATGGGCGTAGGTTTAACTTCCCTGTTTAGGTTTTTGTCATAGAACCTGTGTGGGTCGGCGTGTGGATCTAGTTAACAGTTTTTATCATCTGTACAGTGAACAAAAGTAAATTTTATGAAGTTCAATGATTGCCTCCAGGAAATCATGCAGCTGTTCCCTATTCCTGGGAAAGAAAAACAACACTGGGTTTATTTCCTTGTGAATTTGCATGTCTCAGCTCACCTTGGCATGTGAGGGGATGAAAGGTTGGAGAAAGTGGGGAACATAATCTCTTCAAGTTGACAGTTATGCAAATCTGAAATCAAACCGTGCATTCTTGAAGGACTTGGTTGAGCTTGCACAATTATTTCTTCTCGGTCGTAGTCAAAGTCATGAACTGCTGCAGTACCAGTGAGAATTTTTGGATTGCTAAGTAAAAGCAGTTTCATATCCTTTCGCAGATATTTTCAGGATTGCTTGATTACATCAGAAGCAAAATCTCAAGTCATTATCACTCAAGCTTTCTAATTATTTTGGAGCTCAGGGTACAAATAAATAAATAAATAAATTAATAATAATAATAATAATAAAAACCCACCAACACAGGGCTGAAATTTTGCCAGTAAAGTTAATGTTCTGTGTCACAGTAAAAACTTGCTGAAAGGAGCTGTTTTGTGGTGAGTATGCAGTAGCAATTAGGATTTAATTCCTTGCAATCAAAAACCTCAAGTTAAATTTAATTAAACTACAAAAATTCACATGTGATCTCTCCAAGACTTTAAACCTGAAATGCTGCCACTAAGGAGCAGTGATCAGCTCCATTTTAAACACAGTTGTAGAATCGGTTTCAAAACTGCAGCTCTTTGCCAAATAAACAGGCCAAAACCTTTATACTTGAGTGCGGACCGAAATCTGTGAGCATAACGGTTGTGTTGCAAGCACCAGAAGTCAACAATTTATAAGAGTTCATAAAGACAGACTGCTTTAGATGTCCTATTTAAAGAAAAATTCTAACACATTTAATAAACTGTAACATAAAACACAGATTTTCACTTAAATCAAAACATCCAAAGCCTGCTGTTGTAAACAGATTTCAAAGGGAGCTCTTGGCATTGCTTTGGGTTTCCAACGGACACAGTAACAAGAGCACAAGTAAGAAAAACATACACACCAACCCTCATATCCACACAGAGTGGAATAATATTGTTCAGATACAGCCACAATGTTCCGGTGGTTTTCCTATTGCATCTGCATGACTTCTTCTGTTTCAGGACAGATGGGAGTCATGAGTCATCCTCCTCCCCAAAACGAGCAAGAACTTGGACCCCAGCGCTGCAGTACAGGCCATAATGCACACAGCACCTGGTTTGTCAAGATCAAATCACAGCATGCACTCATCACCTGTTGTCCAGCACGGTGGTGGAGGGCTGACGATGACCATGACAGTGTCTGAAAGTCATGATACACTGTAATAAAATGTTTTAAATGCGTAACAGGGCAATAAACCGGCAACAGATTGGAAAATAAATACTGAAAGATCTACTGTAGATTTGAACTGAAGATGAATGCTGTGGTAGGAGTTTCAATTCAAACATACTCCATGAACCCCAGAGGGAAATTAAACATATTCAGCTGAATTTATAGGGATAATTTAAAGTTTGTGAAGTAATCAGTAAGTCACTCTACTAGTTGTACATAGAAGTCACCATGGCTTCAGTGAAACGTAAGGAAATATCTAAAGACATCTGCAGAAAGCTGGGGAGTCAACAGGCATAACTATAAAGATCACTATGAAGTGAAACTGTGCAGAAATCATGTTAAACCCAAATTAGCTGAAGCAGTACTGTGTAGAAGGCTCAAACATTCCTCCACATCAATGTGAGAAACTGCTAAAGTCACACAGGAGGCATTTCCTTCTGGTTTTGCTACCAAAAGAGGATTTCAAAAGTGATTAGATCATCAAAACTAATTTTTTCCAAAACAGCCCACGACTGTCCTGCGTAGGACGATGCTATCTACCTGGGGTTGTTTACTTCATTTGAGGACATGGCAACCACTGAATGATATTTTTTTATATTACATCCTGATATGTAAAACCTAAAAAGAAACAGTAGGCATATTTACCATTTACCGTAACTTTACATATAGAGTTGTTTTGACGCAGGAAGAAGCAAACTATTCATCATCAATGCAAATGACGCAACAGGCACCTGCCTGCACAGACACATCTCTATGGACGCAGCGGCACGCCTTCACGAGCCGCTTCCCTCCGAATCTGGAGTGAATCGAGTATTTACCCACCTGGTCACTTATCAGCGATGGTTGTAGAATATTAGCCTGGATATGCAAATTCTACTCTTTATCGACCGATACTGGTCCAACACTAAATAAATAAAAGGCCGCTTTGTTCTTTTTTTTTTTGTAATTAAAAACGCAAATCAATGTGGTGAATCGGGCTAAAATGTCAACAAGAAAGGGCAAAAAAGTTTGTACAAGATTACGTGGTAACATTATTGGCAGAATTCCTATGCAGAAAAGATGCAAGGGTGTGTGGGGGTGCATGTTGGGTAAGATGTTGGGAATGTCCCATAAAATGGACTTTGGTTTATTGCACAAAGTGCACAATAGACCACATCAAAAAGCTGGACGTGAAAGACAGTAAGCATGTTGTTTTGTCTCCCTTTGAAATGGCTGTTTTACAGCTTTTCACACCTGCCGACACCTCGAGCCACGGCAAGATTGTGGAACGCTCTTCCACAGTCATAAAGAAAACCGTTCAAAGCCTTACAGGGAGAAGTCAGTGAAGGTTCTAGAAGTACCTTAAAGTACACAACCAATCCATCATTTATTACATCATGACATAAATTTCAAATATACAGAGAGTACTCTCCTCCTCAGGTCAGTGTATGGTACAGATATTTGCCGTTTCTCTTTGAGCTTCTCCAAAATGGACATTAAAACCAAATACCAACAAAAAAAGAACCCCTTAAAAATAAAAATGTACAATCAGAAAAACGGCAACACACAGACAAGATGCAATGGCCAGAGAAGGTATGATTAAGACCAGTGTTCGCTTCAACATTACATTGTCAGAATTGTTGGGGGGTGGGAAAGGTAGTGATGATCATCATGTATAAGAATCCACAATAAAGCAACAAAAAAATCATTATGAAGAACAAATAAGCAAAGTGAAGTGCAAATTTCTTTGGAAGTTGGAATAAAGTTTGTTTTTCCTTCATTAAGACATAAATAAACAATAAAATAGGAAGGTGTAAAATACAGACCTCAAAGAAATAAAGGCAAGACAAATGTGAATAATTTCAAGTAGGCAACACTTCTAAGTACAGACACACCATATAAGTCATTTTAAACAGATGCACAGCCTTATAGTTCAAACGTTTGCCTTAATTTCCCAAAATAATTCAAGTTACCACACCTTTTTTTATTTTAAAAAGAAACCTTCCACCGCAAAATGGTGCTCTTTAAAGTTCTTCATGAAAACCTGCAGTATGAGCTCAGAGTTATGTTTCCTGGAGTGGATGACTTTGAAAAGTTCAAATTAAATCCAATTCTGTGATCATTTCAAGTTCCTTGTCATCACTTTGCCAGCATATTCATAGTGTTCTGCTTAACACCCCTTGCTTCTTTTTCTGAAATGAAAATGTTAACACTGACATATAAAGCCAGAACCTCAGTTCTTGACATTGCGCATGTCTTGATAAAGAATTAAGAAGGAAAAGTGGGCAAAAAAAAGGGGAAAAACTTCAGGCTTTCACAGCAAATCGCCCCAAGCCTCCTCAAACACTTCCATTCTCCTTAAAGTAGTACATATCTCTGCAGCATTATTTTCACGTCTCATCGTTCATTTGATTTAACAACACAATTGCGCAACTACTTTGGGCGGAACCAGAGCTTTCTTCATTGAAATAAAATGCTCCCAGGAACAACAGGATGCTTTGTCAGTTCATCGCGATGGCTCATCAGTTACTTCTTTCTCTGGAAGACGTTGGCCAGCATTGCTCCAGAAGTGGTCAGCTGACCCATCTTACTCAGAAACTTGGTCTTGGCATCTTCACCCACCAAACTGGAGGCAATAGAAATTGATCTATTAAAGGAAAAAAAACAAAAAAGGCCAAAATAATTTCAATTTGTATATAAAAATGTTGAAATCATGAGCTGAAAAATATTTTAAAACAGCAACATTTCGATCTTTAACGTTATACTGTCAGATGTTTTACCCTTTGCTCGACTTTTTTAAAGAGGAAATATTACGTGCCAGCTGAAACGCTTCTGATCTTTACAGTCCAACGGCTCCTTAAGTTCCTCTTTTGTGTTAGTTACGACTCTGGCTGATGCAGTGGAGAAGTTAACAGCACCGGACTGAACTGCTCTATTGCTCAACAGAAGAACAAACATCATATCTTAAAGGCAACTGTAAACAAGAGCCAATGAGCATAGGATGTTGAGTCTTCTATGGTTAGTGGTCAGCATTACCAAACAGCGTTTGGGTCCGAAGTGCTCATAAAAGAAAATGGTGAATTTCACAAGGTTTCAGTTTCCAGTTGAGTGATTCCTTTTTTGTGGAACACTCAAAATTTCTGGTCTGAAGAAAATCTTACAAATATTTTTTAGACATATTCCAGGAGAACTGACAGTTGTGTTTCTATCAGCATAGAAACACTTTAGGTTTTGTGGTCAATAAGCTCATTGCTGATCAAATGAAGATTCCTCAGCTTTTTCAGCTTTTCTAACTTCTTAAAGTATATTCATTTTCTTCTTTACCCCTGTATTAGAATCTTCATAAAAGGATCATTGTTCCTACAAGGAATAGATCGATCAACATGTCAGTTACATGCCAGAGAAACTTCTCTACATGTCAAAAGTTTAGATAAAATGATTATAAATTTAATTGCTTGCCAGTTAATTATAAATATTGGAAAAGTACAAATAATTTCAATAATAATAAGAAATGCATGAAGAAAAATCACCTAGTGAATGGAATTAGATTTATTTTTTTTATTATTATTTTTTCGTTAAAAAAAATAATAGCAAGCCACTTCTTCCAGCTCTTCTGTCCCTGCCTGGAATGGGATTCCAGTCAGGGACGGGTCCTGACTGTTGTTTGTGCTTACGGGCCGAACGACAGTTCAGATTACCCACCCTTCTTGGAGAAGGGGTACTGGAGAGTGCCCCTCCTGGGGATTCCCTTGTTCTGCTGGGGGACTTCAACGCTCACGTGGGCAATGACAATGAGACCTGGAGGGGCGTGGTTGGGAGGAACAGCCCCCCCGACCTGAACTCGAGTGGTGTTCTGTTGTTAGACTTCTGTGCTCCTCATGGATTGTCCATAACGAACACCATGTTCAAGGATAAGAGTGTCCATATGTAAATTTGGCACCAGGACACCCTAGGCCGCAGTTCGATGATCGGCTTTGTCATCGTTTCATCGGATCTGTAGCCATATGTTCAAGACGTACGGCTAAACCTCTATCTTCACCTCTGTTCGGGTGAAGAGAGGTGCAGAGCTGTCCACTGACCTCTACCTGGTGGTGAGTTGGCTCCGGTGGTGGGGGAGGATGCCTGTCAGACCTGGCAGGCCCAAATGTGTTGTGAGGGTCTGCTGGTAACGTCTGGTGGAGTCCCCTGTGAGGCGGAGCTTTAACTCCCATCTCTGGCAGAACTTTGAACACATTCCGGGGGAGGTGAGGGACATTGAGTCTGAGTGGACCATGTACCGTGCCTCTATTGTTGAGGCAGCTTATCGGAGCTGTGGCCGAAAGGTTGTCAGTGCCTGTCGTGGCAGCAACCCTCGAACCCGTTGGTGGACTCCTTCGGTGAGGGATGCCGTCAGGCTGAAGAAGGAGTCCTATCGGGCCTTTTTGGCTTGTGGGACTCCAGAAGCAGCTGTTGGGTACCAGCGGGCGAAGCAGCACGTGGCTCAGGTGGTTGCTGAGGCAAAAACTCGGGCGTGGGAGGAGTTTGGAGAGGCCATGGAGAAAGACTTCCGCACGGCAGTACAGCACCAACACTGTTTATAGCAGGGATGGTGTGCTGCTGACCTCAACTCGGGACATTGTGGGGCGGTGGGCGGAATACTTCGAAGATCTCCTCAATGCCACCAACATGCCTTCCATTGAGGAAGCTGAGCCTGGGGACTCTGGGTCAGGCTCTCCAAGCTCCTCGGTGGCAGGACCCCGGGGGTGGATGAGATTCACCCGGAGTTCCTTAAAGCTCTGGATAGTGTTGTGTTGGCTGACGCGACTGCAATATTGCATGGACATCAGGGGCAGCTCCCCTGGATTGGCAGACTGGGGTGGTGGTGCCCCTGTTCAAAAAGGTGTACCGGAGGTTGTGCTACAATTACAGGGGGGTCACACTCGTAAGCCTCCCTGGCAAGGTCTATTCAGGGGTCCTGGAGAGGAGGATCCGTCAGATAGTCAAACCTCGGATTCAGGAAGAGCAGTGTGGTTTTCGTCCTGGTCGTAGAACACTGGACCAGCTCTATGCCCTCAGCAGGGTCCTGGAGGGTGCATGGGAGTTCGCCCAACTGATCTACATGTGTTTTGTGGACTTGGAGAAGGCGCTCGACTGTGTCCCTCGGGGAGCCCTTTGGGGGGTTCTCCGGGAGTATGGGGTACCGGGCCCTTTGATACGGGCTGTCGGGTCCCTGTATGACTAGTGTCAGAGTCTGGTCTGCATTGCCAGCAGTAAGTCGGGCTCGTTTCCGATGAGGGTTGGACTCCGTCAGGGCTGCCCTTTGTCACCGACTCTGTTCATTACTTTCATGGACACGCTGGAGAGACTATGTTTCTCGGCTGGCCTGGGAACACCTTGGGGTGTTCCCAGGCCAGCCGGAAGAGCTGGAAGAAGTGGCTGGGGAGAGGGAAGTCTGGGCCTCCCTTATTAAGCTGCTACCCCGCGACCCGATCCCGGAAAAAGTGGAAGAAAATGGATAGATGGATGGATGGATTATTTTTTTGAGATTGATGGGTCAGAAGTAGCCTGGCTATTGCCTTCCTATGCAACTTCACTTAAAAATTCTTGCTGGCAGTACAGTCTGGGCTTTCTCCCCTTTGATTGGATTCTCTCTAGTAGAAAATTTTCTACCAGGCAAATTGGTGAACAAAAGGAGAAGTCGTAAACGACAAAGTCGATTTTCTGCACTGTTTAGAATTGTAATCTACCTGTAGTTTTAGTAATGGCAGTGGAGGAAATGAAGGAAGCCGTTCGGTCCATGTTGGCCACAATTCTAAATATTGAATTAACATTAAGAACCGCCTTGTTCGACTCGGCGCTTCTTTATTCGCAGTGGAGGGTGTATGTTTACAGTGCAGATCGCTTCCAGTAACCTTCATTGAATCGAACTGGCACATTATGTACGTCACTGGCATACGTTAGCAGTTAGGCGATTCAACACAATCCACACTTCCAGGAAGCAATCAGAACCTCTGTACGAAACAAATAGCATAGAACAAGGGGCTGATTTTTACCAAGCTAGGTCAGTTCAGAATTTAAAACTTAAAAGTTAAAAATCCAATTCTTTTTTATGACAAGTGAACGTCTCATATTATTGTTCACGGCAACAACAGTAATCCTCGTTGAGGAAACTGTAACCATTTAGAAAACAGCTATTTACATTATGAGAAGTTTGCAAATGGAGATAAACCTCTATAATCTTGCTAATCTTTACAAGAGCACATGCTAGCTCAGTAAATATTTTGTATTAGTTTTGAAATCATAAATAAATCCTGTCTTGCTGCTGCTCTCTTTGTGTTTCTTATATAAACAATGATAATTCAGGACAGAATGGCTGCATAGGCCTCACTATTACAGTATGAAAGCATTTGTTTCTAAAAAATATTAAACTGGAAACTGTCAATCTTTTTAAAATGATACTTAAAATGTAATATCTTGTGATATAGTGTAGTTCTATAATCATAAGATGAAAAAGATTACAGCTATTAAAATCATCTTTTAATTTTAACAATATGAAAGGTTTAGGTTTGGCTCTGCTAGAATCCTCGCACGAATCTCTGATTGTTGAGAAAGATGTGCATCATTTTTGACATACTAAGTTTAAATATGGTATAAAAACATTTCCCAATGAAGAAGAGACTCACCCTTGTGCGTCAGAAATTCCTCTGTTTTCCACCTTTATTTCACACTCTTTGATCATAGACCCTAGAATCACCTGTTGAAAAAAACAGTTTGAGCTGAAATGTCACACCTGTAAAACACTGAAATGATTTACAGAAACTCCATCTGTAGCCGGGACATAAATTAACTGGATGTTCCAAGATGCTGAATAATCCACTAAACTTGACAAAATTAAAATGCTGCATCTGTTTAATGCCTTGAAAATATAATTAAACCCTGGTATCAAGGATCATAAGGACAGAGCGGATGTACAGAGCGACGGTTCAACTGATCATTAGTCACCTTGGGAAAATGCTCACATGAACTAGATGGCGTGAGACTTGATGACCAAAATAAATATTTTAGGTGCGTGTCTGAGTGTTTCCGTGAAAGATGTAAAGAGCCAGACGGATACCCTGGGAATTATGAATAATAAAAAAAGAAGAGGCAGCCTGGTGCAGCAGTTCTTGAGAATGCAGATATCCGTGTGTGTGAATTTGAGGTGTGTGAGAAGAAGAAGAAAAAAGAAATCCCCTGTTCGTATGAGCGTCTGTGTGTGGGTGTGTGTGTCCGTGCTTCTCCTGACCTCATGCTCTGGAGACAGTTGCTCCATGTCAGCGTGCAGACACCTGAGGCCTGGCAGGAAATGGTTGACCATGACCTCCTCAGAAATGACTGGACAACGCAACAAGTTAAGGACGAGAATGAAAAGAAATCTTGGTGCCAGTTCATTTAAAGCATCACAAATGTAGTAGTGTATAAAAGGCTTTTCAGGATTTTAAAGGTTTCCAGATTTTGTTGTCTTATAACAATCTTAATGTGGTTTTAATTAATAGCTTACAGACAAAGTTTCACAAAGAGCAATTATGCTCCAGCGCCATGATGATTCAAACTCTTTGTTACAACATACCATACTAAGTTCTGGTGCATACCACTTCAGCAGCTCATGTTGTTTGAATTAATCAGTCCCTGTTTATTAAAATTTCTCAAAAGCGATCATAGTTTAGACATAACTCATCTGTCATCTGGATGGTAGTGATGTGACTAAGAAGAATTGCACTACATTGGTTTAGAAGATGATCTTCAGCACAGTACTGTCTCTAGGTAAATGCTTTTTTAAAAACAAAAACAACTTTCACTTGAAGTTGAAAACCTAGACATATGAGCTAGATCTGACTTCCCTGGGAAGCACAGCACATGGCACACCAAGGCCGTGATCTTTATGAATGAGCTCCTGATATTGCCTCCATTGATGGGAGAATCTTACAAAGCAGCAATCGGTACATAACCAATCAGACCACAGTGGAGGAGCTGCCAGACTGAGGGAATTCCTTAAATGATTTTGTGCCAGAAAAACTCCCAGAGAAGCATGGGATGCACAATTTGACTCAACAAACATGAAACTATTTGATCAAAATTCCCCCAAACCTCTTGGGAGGAAAGAAAAAAGTCACTGATCAAGATCATCCTTGAAGACCAATACACAGATGGCTTCCTACAGACATAATTGAAACATGAGTTCCAGGTTTAAAAGCAATGCTTTTAAAATGTAACATTTTCCATTCTGTTTTTATTTCAAATGTATGTTTCTTGTTTTCTGTTTCTGTGCAGAAAATTATACCATTTTACATAAGAAATGTACAGTAAATTTAAAGGAATTTAAACATTCCCAAACAAAAAAAACAAAAAACAAAACAAAACAAAAATAAATAAAAAAAGAATTGGCTTTGATTGATGCAAGACAAGGACTCCAATTGTCAACAATGGTGAAAAAACTAAGGCTTTCAATCTAGTGAGTAGGCACAGATAGAACCTGTAAAGAAAAAATATTCCTTGTACTACTGCAACTCTAAGTTTGTCAGAATCAATTGATAAAATATTTTTAAAGCTGAATCAAAAATGTATTTTATTTAGTCTTAGTGCTTCTCCCTTGCTAAATGTAGAAACATTGAGAGCTTAATTACTGTTCAAACACAAGATTTTTAATTTCTATTTTAGATATTTTCAGCATCTATGTGAAATAATAAAATACATACAGTAAATGTACTGAGAAAATGTAATGTTCTGTATTTTTCACTGTTAAAGGTATAGACTCTTTTTTTCAGTGGCCTCTTGCCACTGAAAACTAAAAGTGGAATAAAGGAAATGCTGCTAATTTATCCATGACTGCCCTGGCTCTGCCACACGTCAAAGTTTGACGAGCCTACGAGGGACGAACGGTGAACAAACTTGTATTTTTAGACATGGGAATGTACAGCTTCAGAGCCTGTCACACTGATTACAAGAAAAAAAAAAGTACAGTGGGAGGTATACCCTCTGAGGTTAGGGCTACACCTCCTGGACACGACAGCACTGAAATGACAGCCTAACAAAAATCCACAGGAATGAACCTCAGGCCAGCTGGGCTCTGTCTGTGTGTTCTGGACCTGGGTGGGGCCCGGCCGATGGAGGAAAGGCGCGGCCGAGAGAAGGAAAAAAGAATCACAGAAGAGCGGGATGAAAGAGGTAAAGCAAATGCAATGTAAATGAGGATCCTATCCAGAGAACCGTTGCTGAGGATTGGAGCTGCTGTTTTTCTTCACACACTTTCTCTTGCTCTCATCCTTTCCTTTACCGAACCAACCCTGTAATTACTTGTATCCCCAGAATGGAGACAGCTTGCTTTTCCTTTCTCCTACTGCCAAATGACAGGCATACCCAGCCAACGTACACAGTCAACCACACTCTCAGGCAGTGAGACCACACCGATACGTACAAGCAACTGGGTCAACATTCAGGAGCAAACCAGAGCAGCATGGTGAGCTCTTTATCCAGTCACACACTGACTCACACATGACAAAGACGCAGTAAATACATGATCAAACAGGTTACCTCTAAAGTTTTTCTTCAATTTCCATGGCAAGTCAGAATCAAATAGGGCTGAAACAATTAATCGAATTAGTCGTGATTAATTGATTATGGAAAAAAAAATCATCATCTAATTTAGTAATTGCTAATTAGCATATACACACACTCATTTGCTGAAAGACCACCACCATCAGAACCGTAAATAAGCCAAAACTACAAAAGATTTTTGCATTTTGTCCTGTGTGTAAATAGATTTTAACAGGACTCCTAAGGTT
The DNA here is from genome assembly GCA_903067095.1 of Girardinus metallicus. NCBI lineage: Eukaryota > Metazoa > Chordata > Actinopteri > Cyprinodontiformes > Poeciliidae > Girardinus > Girardinus metallicus. Next base: position 30,410 of record CAEGAE010068961.1, on the reverse strand, counting down.
CTAGCTTGACCTGGTTCAAATTCTGTAAAAAAAAAAAAACAAAAAACTTTTGCTATCCAAATATTAATCCCAAAAAATAAACAGACTAGTATTTATTTAGTCGAAGATGCATCTTTTTCTACAAATGATCAAGAATACACTAAAGAAATGCTATGTTATTGCATTTTATGAAACATTATTTTAAAAAAGTAATTAAATTATTTGTTTATTTGCATATTTTAACATATTTCTAACATTGCCTAAAAAAGGCCTAGGTGGTTAAATCTGCAAAATGTGCCAATTTCTTTTAATCTGACTAATCGATTAAGCATCAGAGTAATCGATTAAAAATCAGAATAATCAATCATCAGAAACATTGACAGAATAATTGATTACTAAAACAATCGTTAGTTGCAGCCCTAGAATCAAGACAAGAAAAATGAAGGATACAGCAGCAGGAAAGGGCACTGTAGGCCTCAAATAGGTGGATGGCGATGTCAATCCTCTTGCTTTCCACCGACTGGCTGTTGTTGGCTAATGCAAGCTTATGAAGGTGCGGGAGAACAACTTCAGGGACACAAAGAAGTCAAAGACAGAAACAAAACCTTAGTGTACATCGCAAAAAACATGACGGTGAAGTACGAGAGAGGTTTTTATGTTGCGTATGGTGCATACAGTCGTCTCTGAAGCGCGGCTCTGCGTTAGGACCGACCCTTCCAAACGTCCTGATGATCTCCATGTGCAAAGAGTGCTGATCCTGGTACTGAGGGTCTTCAAGGAACGACGCCAGCTGCATTTTCACACGCTCCAGCAGCTATGCACAAACACGTATAGTATTAGCTGTAATTTCCACAGATGTGGAAAATTACTGTGAAATAACCACATCATTAGCGTAGAAATGTAAAGTCTCAATCGGCTGCTAATTTCCTTACCTCTTTTTGTGTGACAGTCTCCATGATGGTACCAAAGGCAGGAATAGTGGCAATCCTAACTGATCTGCAAACGGCAGGAAAACACACAAAAGAAACACTGACCACTTTCTGCCATTGTGTCACTCTGTTGGGCATTTTTCTAAATAATTTGACTTTAAACCACAACCAGAAAGACCTAAATGTTATCTGCAAAAAGATGCCCCGTATTTTAAAACATTTGCAGGAGTAGATTGTGGTGTTCAGATCCCACTAAAGCGGCTCCTGTGGCTGCAGAGGCTGTCATCAGTAGAGAGACTCCTACAGGTTTCCCAGGCCACTTTCAGGTTTTCAAACAAAGCTACGACCTGATTCCAAAACTTAAATTATGTATTTATGCACATTCCTTAATTCAGTGGCACCTTCAGTCTACAATGAGCAAAACCACAAAGGAGTAGGTTTACTGTGGTTAACATGTGTTCTATGTTTCATCCAAATGCAGTGCTTGGAGTGTAATGAGCTGACTGAAACCCTAAATAAGACAGAGGTGGTTGTTGTGTAACTCGTTCAAGCGTTGTTTAGCCTCTTTCATGAGCAGATGTAACATTTAGGCTGAGCTAACTGGAGGTGGCAATTGGACAACTAATCTCCAATACCTATACCTGACTGATTTCTGCATCCCAGTCTGGGCTGTATGACCTACTTTGTTGCCGTACAGTACAGTGAGCTTTTGCAATGGAGTTTTCAGGGTTTTAAAACAGAAAGAGCAACAATTTGCAGATAACATCAGACCAAACCTGACATTTAGTGTTGAGTCGAGAGACAGAGTCAGTCGTTCCTTAGCTAACGAATAACACACAAAAGATAACAGTTAACTTTATAAAACGGCTTAAAAGCTGTAGATTTCCTAAAGTGAGGATTTATGTAGTACTTGACAGTAGTCAGTATGTTACATGTAATTGACAGCATTCGAGGCCCATTAGTGCAGACTACCAAGCCAGCGTGTGCTACACTGTCCAACGATTACCAATGATGTTTCATTTGTTGCATTTGGGGGAAGCAACTACAAGCTAGCTGATGACAAAGAGGAATATGCATCAAAGACGGACAGTAAATTCCGTCTATGTGCGTCTGAGTGTTATTCACTGAGCACAAATGGGCTCTCACAGTGATTATAGTTTGGAGAAGGAAAATGTTTGGATGTAGAAGTCAGATAAGGACTAATAAAACTGGGATCTACTCCAGAGGAGATTTCAGTCATCTTAAATTAAATCCTAAAAGGTGCAAAGCAGTTTAACAATTCCCAACCGTAAACCTTTACATCCTTTTTAATCTGATAGCTGCTAAGTAAAATGGACCATGTGACTAAGTAGCGTATGTGTTCAAATAATACCAATGTTCAGTCTGTCACTTACAGCACATCTGTCTTAAACCGACTACTTATGTAGATCGATCTGAAGCACAGGTGGTTAAATTTGATGCACATCGCAATCAATAATATAGTTTACTTAAGCCGTTTTAGATATTGGGAAATTGCTCTTCGGTGAGCGGTTGTTATAAGAGGTTAAATAGATATCCTCTCATGGCCACTGTACTTGTAAAAAATATTTAATTTCTGATTTTTTCTCATATTCTGCCAATTGTGCAACATTTTTTTAAAGTTACACACAATCAGTAAGATATTAAGACTAAAAATGTGTACAAGTTTAATGTAGAAGCTCATGCCAACTGTATGTACAAACATGTGTAATTACAAAGAATGATGATATGAAAGAGGCTGCATTCCAACAGGGTTGCTACAAATTTTGTCATCAAAAGTCTTTCAGTTCCATTTCATCTTTCTGCAGGTTAAATAATATCCAACATATGGCAAATGTAAACAAACAAACCATGTTACACTGTAAGGATGCAGCCAACAAAATGACAATGATTTCAGACTTTTCTTTCTGTTTTTGCATTGATTAACTCACAATTCAGGCCCACTGCACAGTGTTATTAGGGCTGGAGCCGCCCGACGGTCAACTAATGCTTCACTCATGCCTCGAAGAACCAACTGCAAACCCACCACACAGCAGGATGAGAGAGTGGGAGAGGTACGGGAAAGGAGAGGTGAAAGTGAGAAGGCAGAGATAGAGGGGATAATACAAGTTTTAGAGTGAAAGAAAAAAAAAAAGAACAGGGTGACAGAATAAATAGAGAGATGGGGCAAAAAATATAACCAACCACCAATAGAATCCTTTAGAAGATGCCCTGCTTCAACAAGGAGAGGGTGGGGGAGGAAGAGAAGGAGGTGGGAGTAACAAATGAACATGCAGGAATAATGCTGTTGGATGGTATTGCATGCAGCGATCTGAAGGGAATGGGTTAGTGTTAAAAGACAGATGAGGCGATGAGAGCTGGCATGCGCTAGTGTTGCAGATTGACGACGAACACTTGCAGAAAATTCGTGTGAACAGTGGCTGCGCAGTAGAACCACCCTAGCACAGCCCAAACCTAAACAGGAGCCTCTTGAAACAATAAAACAAAGCCAATTTAATGCAAACGGTCTCACTGAAACCCTGAATCTTAGAGGGATTACGTAATGCCGTTAGAAATGATCGGGTTTTGCGGTAAAATTTGCTCCACGCAGGTGCAGACTCGTTCTAGTGCGATAGTTCTCAGGCGGCGGAGAGAAGGGGGAAAGAGACGCAGCATTGTTTTACTGTTGTTCCACTTACATTTCAGGGTCGGAAGACAGTGTGATGAGAGCCGGCACCACTCTCTGAGCTACCAGCGTCTCATTCACCCCCTTCACCAGCAGCTGATCGGATTGGTCAGAGCCAGCCGTGAAGTCACATAGGTGGGCGGGGCGTTTGGGACAAGAGCGAGCAACACCGGCAAAAGACAGAGAAGAAAAACAAAACAAAACAAAAAAGCAAAAGAAAGCAGGGAAAAAGAAAGAAAAAAAAAACAAAAAAGATAGGAATAAAGTGATATACAATGACAAGAACTATAGCTGCAAGGCACAGAACGGCACTACACGTATCAGGCAAGTGCGTGTACATACAGTTTTACACACTCACACACACGCCTACACGCATACTCTAGCTCAGATTCAACTACGGTAAAGCAAGCTCAAAGCCGTGGGTTCTGTCCACAGACTCCAGATCAAATTATTTCATCCACTTAAAATCAGGAAATCGTTTTAAAAAGCAGGGAATTTGATCTGGCATGTGTGGCAAAGGCCCTCCCCTCTCAATCCACAGTCCTAACGATGGTGGACGACTGTACACTATGGGATGGTGACAGTGATGTGCTTTGGGAAAGGGTACAAAATTTACAAAACAGGGGACATGAAGACAGCTTCCCATTCTTCCTCCCCTGTTAATAAAGATAAGCAAAGTTCTACTGCTTTAACTAGACCCTCATGCCAACATCTGATCTAAAGGTTGCACAGACCTCAGTTTGAATATTTTTCCTCAAGAGGTTTCAATCATCCCAATCAGGAAATTTTTGAAGATAAGCAATAATTTTGGCTTCAACAGGGCCTGAAATTCTGACAGTAAAAATAATTTTTTTTTTTTTTTTTTTTTTTTTTTTTTTTTTTTATATAAAGTCATCTTCAATACAGACTACTTTCAGTTTGCTGACCTCAGCGCTTCAACACAGAGCAGGGATTTTTTATAGCAGCTTCTGAGATCGGTGTGCAGTGAAAGATCTGACGTTGGCTTGAGGAGGGTTTCACCATTGCAGCTGGGACCAGAGTGCTGACAACATTTTGCTAGTCTTCACTTACATTCAAAAGACACGACAGCTTAATATCATATGCATCTTAAGCAGCAACAGCAGCAGAAAGCAAAGCTAGTACATTTGCAGAAAATAGATGAACATTAACATAAATGCATACTGCAGAAAGGTAAATGTCTGTTTAAAAGCTGCAGGCAAATATAAATACTCGCAGATATAGTAGAATAATATAGTCACTTTATAATGAATCACTTTTATAAATTAAATAATAATCTAATAAATTAGAACTACAAATAATTCTAAAGTACAATAAGTAAAGAAGATTATATTTACTCTTTCATGCTTATAAAACATATTACATTATTTATTTTAATGTCTTAATAAGAATGTGACAAAAAATATTCTGGTACATGAATAAAAAAAATCAATATAAAAGTTCAGTTTGTACCTCAAACATTCGTGCTGCGGTACACCGCACCAGAGCAGACGTATGGACAACCCCGTACCATAAGACAGTCAGCAGCAGCTCATGATACACTGGGTTGGCACTGACATGGACAAAAACATGAAATGACAAACTTAGCCGTCGTCCATTTAATTATTGTTACGCTATCTGTATTTATTTGTGTGATTGTGCCTTACCCAAGTTCTACAAAGGAGGCCTTCAGGCTGTCAAGAGGAGCATGAGACAGAGACAGGGTCGTCATGACATCCTCCAGGAAACCCACCAACAGCTTGCGATCTTCCTCCTGTATAGATTTGATCAGTTACATCATCTGATTACATACAAATATAATATACTAGCATTTTCATATCGTCACCGATATGAAAATTTGGGCTGAAATCGGATATTAATACTGCTGTTATGTTATGACAAAAAACTGATCAAAAACTTATCAGACTGAGGTGTTAAAATATTACTAATGTCGGCCGATACCGATGCTAATGATGTATCATTCATCCCTGGTTCCAATACACAAAATGATTATTCTTTTACTGTATTAACATTTTTAAGTATTTCCTAAATTTTTGTTATTTACAAGAAAATTAGGCTTCTATCAATCTAATTTTCTGGTACCCAACGCGCAATCTGAAACATACATAATGCTAGATTTAGAAGAAAAATGAATCAATATCATTATAAAATAAACAGTGTTTGCTGATGCATTTTCTGCTGAGCATAAATGTGGATAATCTTATTTCAACCACTTTATATCGGGGAATCGCCAACAAATCATTTCATTTATGGTCATCATTTGTTACATTTAAGTTGTGAATTAAAATAAAACTCACAAATGAATTTGTATGTGGTATGGTCTTTAAAAAAAAAAAGGATAAACTAGTAAGCACATCAAATATTGGCCAGGAAAAGCCAGTTGCATCTTGCATAAAAAACAGAGTTAAGCTCTCTGCAGATTTAAAGTTACCTGATTGTAACACGTCAGCACTCCAGTGGCATAGATTGGGACTGTAGCTTTGGTCAGTATGCCGTTCCCTGCTGAGGCATCTGACAGAGCAATGAAAAATAAAAGTTAGGTGAACCACACAGAGTGGAGAAAATGTTATTAAACTGTACTTAAAATAGTATGGAAGAAATTCAGCTTCTGAATAAGTTACAAGAAGAAAATACAAATACTCCTGCTGTAGAAATGTGTGCTTTAACATCCTTTTATAGTGCTTGATCAATTAGTAAAATGGAAAAACAACAGCATACATATATGAGGAGATGATTGGCAGTGAATCACATAATGGCCCACATTTGTTACCATGACTTTGCCTGAAAGAAATGTGGCCTGATTGTACTTCTATTGTATTGTGGTCTTTCAGAAACCCACAGAATAAGACCCATGCTATGTAAAGATCAGGATAACCTCAACACTGACAGAGTTTCAGATGAAAACACATTTCATAAATGGCCACAATACCAACGCTAAATGACTTGGCAGCTAAATGAAACCAAGGACCCCGTTATAACTGCAGAACCATGTCTGGAATTAAAAACAACAACAACAGAAAAGAAACAAGAAGAAGAAGAAGAAGAGGGGGAACACCCAAAGCTGACTGCAAATAGCTTGTTTACATCAATTTTGTCTGGAGTTTAAACTTCATCTATCAACATTCTCTCTTGAGAGAATTTAGAACAATATATAAACACACAAAAAATGAGAAAGTAAAATAGCCCTCACCAACATTCTCTTCTGATAGTCTGAGAATCTCCTGGAATTGAGGTTTCACCTAGACAAACCAGACGACACATACAGTACATCCATGTCACTCATCTATGGTGAGTCTTAGAAAAAAGAAAAAGCTTGTTTGCTGTGAATACTGGCACAGCTTAAAAAGCCAGCAAGCGAAAACATTTGATACAGTAATAGCACTGGACTTGAAACTTAGACTCATAGAATAAACCAACACAGAAAACTATGATTACTTGATATGACAACTCAGTAAACTAAAGCCTGGTAGTTGACCGGAGTTTACCTTAGTGTTGGTGAAGATCTTGCCAAACGTGCGACAGAACCTCCAGAAAAAGCGAGAGAACTCGTGAACGCAGGTTGATGAAGTCACATTGATGCGACCCACAATCTCTATGAGCTGAGGAAGGCTGGACAAAATACAGACAGAAATTAAGTTAATGATTTTGTGAAAATTTCTATATTTATAGATTACTGAAAACAGTGCTTACAAATATTAATAGAGTTTATACTTTCTATGCTTTGTCTTGTCACATCTACAAACTTAATTGTATTTTATTGGGATTTTATGAAAGACACAGACACTGTTCCATTTTTTTTTTCTTCAGATAAAAATCTGAAAAGTGCGGCATGTATTCAGCACTGCTCTGCAAAGCGGTTGTTGCAGTCACAAATAAAAGTTTTCTGGAACAAGCCTCCCATAAACTACTAAGTGAGTTTATAGTTTATATGTTTTGAAAAGCTAAAATGACATGTTAGTCTATCATTTGAAATCTCCATAAAATAGTGTAGTTTGTGGCAATACATTGCCAAACTTGGAGTAAGTTCAAGCAGCAAGCCACAGTCTAAATGTATCTATTTACATTAGGTGAAATGTTCAAAAACAAGTTTAAATGAGTCATTAAAATTTTGTTGAACTTCTTTAATCTCTGCTAATTTCCCCTGATCTAGTAGGTTTTACAGTAAGTACTCATGTGTGTATATCTTACAGCTGGTTGACCACCCACAGCAGGCTTTCCCAGCCAGTGGTTCCTTCATGCTCCAGTTGGTGGTCATAGAGGAGCAGCAGGGAGCTGAGCAGCTCTCTGTTCCCAATGATGATAGCCATGTCCTGAAGAGGAGAGGCCGGCCTCGGGAACCGGGTCACTGGGTGACAGACAAACGCTGCTCATTCACCCCATCTTTCGGCTAAAGCTTCTGCTGACCTATTGCAATTTTTGTAAACAGACACGTGTATGCATTCTTGGGCATTTTACCTTCTATTGCAGGTATGTCTTCGTGTGGCTTGGCTCTGCTGGTGAAGGGTGCATTCTGCAGCACCACTGCAAACAGAGGTGGAATAAGGGACTGGAGAGCTGACAGAAAAACGTGAAGTTTGTGCTCATCCAGACCGTGTTCTCCCTGCTGCGGGGAGAAGTCTCAGTTAGCATGAAAAGCAAATTACAGCAGATCCAAGTAAAGCAACACACAGAAACTCAACTGTAAGCAGTTTCTCTATACGAGCCAGCAGAGAAGGTATGAGTGCAGTGTGCAGGGTGCCCAGCTCCGTGGTCCAGGCAGCGAAGGCAGGGATGAAGACCTGGTGGACTGCGTTGACCACCCGCTCTGATGGGTCCCCAAGCGAGAGCAGCATTAACTCAAATCCCTGCAAAGGATAAAGCAGCAGTTTGTGTGGATCAGTTGAGTGGGATTAAAAAGAAAGCTATGATTTACATTCCTCTTCCCAGGATATTTACCTGGGCGTATTTGTCAGAGTCATCAATGTAACCCATAATAATACCCAGGCTTTTAACCACAGCCTCTCTGACCATGTCAGCCTTGTCCTCAGTCAGCATCTGCTGCAGCATAGACAACACCAGCGAGCTACGGATTTCCTTCTGAAAACAAGAGGGAAGAAGTGAGGGTTTAAAAAAAAAGAAACCAACAAAGCTACATAATCCTCGTTTGAACTCTGTGCTCAGTTTAAACTTACAGGCAGGTACGGAGCTAAGGCTCCACAGGCTTCAGCCACCAACAACCGCCTCTCAGGATATTTGTGGTTAATCTGTGGAGGCCAAATGTACACATAAAAATGTTGAATGTAAAAGAGGAACATAAGTTGAAAAGGAAGACAGACAGACTGAGGTTGCAGTCACAATGGAATGGAAACAAGTGGAGTGTCATAAACATGCTGACCCTGTGGAAACCACAGTTTGTCTTTGTCTGCAGATTCTCAGCCTCTGGACGGCTGGCAGCGGCCATTGCCACGGCAATAGCTTTCTGTTGATTATGAGTGTGGTTGCACAGGTGGCAATAAAAACAAAACTGCTATCTCATTCCTACCAGGGTCTCTCACAAAGCACTGAAAGCAATTTTCATAATCAGAGAGCAGCACTAAACAGATTTCTCACTGAAACAAAATGATTTCTTTATAATTTACATCTCTTGCATAATATACACTGGAATATATATCTGTATGGGGTATTAAGCACTCAAAATAAATGAAATGATTGAAAATCTTGAACTTTGACCCTGGATCAATGGTAAAATAGCTTAAAAGAAAGTAAAAGTATGTTTTTGTCTAGAGTAAAATATGAAACATTAAGAAACAAGAAGGGAAAACATTACATATGCAACTAACTGATGATCGAATCTGTCCATTATTAATATAACTCGACACACGCATACGGTGCTTCACACCCCTACAGCTTTGTTACATTTTGTGAGCTCACTAGCATTACCATCAATGTATTCACACACTTGTCTTTCATACAACTGCAAAGCAGAAGGAAAACGAGACATGGACATGGTCTTCCAAATGTGACACCAATAAAAATCTGAAAAGTCCCCAACTTTGGTGTTTAATGGCTACTGTATGATGTTTTTCTGATGTAAATCACTTTGAACTGCCTTGCTGCTGAAATGTGCTGCACAAATAAACTAGACTTGAGACCTGACCAGGGTGTACCCCGCCTCTCGCCCGAAATGCCTCTCTGGAGATAGGCACCAGCACCTCTCCTGATCCCATTAGGGAAAAGGGTGTAAAGAAAATGAATGAATGAATGAATGAATGAATGAATGGATGGATGTTGTAACATGAGAAAATGTGAAAAGATCTAGGGGTATACATATCTTTTGAAAGGCAATGAAATTCAGTGTTGTCAAGTGGGGAAAAAAAAAAAAAAAGGTGTAGATTGCAGTGAAAGTAGTGTACCTGCTCCCAACATTGAGGAAGCAGCTCGGCTTCGACTCGAGTGGGACCCACATGTCTTGCAAATGCAACGCAGCCCGTCAGGATCATTTGTCTACGGGCACACAAATCGACTTATATGAGAAAGCATCAGTGGAAGAGCACTTTATTATTCTCCTTCATCTAAGCAGGACAGCAAAACATAAAAAGACACCGAACAATTAAACCTGTGTCCATTATGTTTACAATATACAAAGTTACCTCTGCTCATCATCTGGTCTCTTGATCAGGTTGAAGAGGATGTGGAGGAGCTGGTCCCTCTCTTTAGGTTCTGGGTGAAGACATGCAGTGCACAATATGAGGGGAATCAGCTCCTGAGGGGGAGAAGAGGACAAACAGAAGGTCTCACATTACATTAAATACCTCTCATAAGCAGGTCAAAAAAAAAAGAAAAAGTGGTTGACACTGAGCAGGTCAGTCAATGGAGAAGCAGGGGCAATAGAGGAGGAGGTTAGGTCAATAAAAACAGGAAGAAAATTGGAACATCACAGGCAGAATACAACACATAGGGTAACTTTTGGAAAATAGGGAGTCCTTTAATCCCGCTGAAAACTTGCTTACCTCAAATATCATGTCGGTCTTATAAGGACTCATTCAGCTTTGGAGTCACACACACATTTAATGTTACATACTGTAGAAGCTTACAAACTGCATGCACACATACAGACACAGCTGGATATTGACAGACACAGACACACACACACACAACAAGCTCCCCTCCTAAATCTGAGCTCTACTCCAGAGTTCAGGCAGAGTTCATGGGACCTCTAGCCAGAAGGGAGAGTGCTCAGTTGCCCTTGATAGAGGGCCTCCATGGCCAAACTGTGGTCAGTCCTACATTCCCTACAAACACACCAAAATTAAAGAGTGCAAACAGAGTTAAAAATATTTTTTTTTCTTCCTTTCCGAGAAGATATAATATTCTCCTGCCAAGCTCTGGAGGAGCAAGCGGAACACCGACACTAGGGCATTATTGAGAGGACTGGGTAAAGATAGGGTTCTGGTGAGTCACTCGCTCAATGCTCAAAGCTAGAAAGATCTTGTGAAGTTAGTGCCAGGCTGGCGGACTTGTACAAACTAAAGAAAAATCCAATAATAAAGTATCACTTGATGGTTTTAAGTGCTTAATGACAAGTCCTGTGTGGGTGAAATCAGTTCATGTGTTCAGGGGTTGTAAAGGAACGGAGTTCAAACAAATCTAGCTGTCACATTTAATCAATTTTGCCTTGGCTTCTGAAAGTACTTCATGAGAGCAGTTTTCTAAAAGCCTACAGCACAGGCTCGATTAAATGACCGGAGGAATTCATAGAGCGCACACATCCAAGATCCTTGAAACCACCCCGACTTTACTCGAGTACGAACCCTTGTATTTCTGAAAGACAGACTCCTTCAGGAGGTTAAACACACCAAACTGATCTGTTCTGGGAAACACTGTGGGAAAAATGAGCCCAAGCAACAAATTGGCTCAATGCTTCTCTTCAAAGACCAGAGGTACTCCATACTGACATTCAAGGACTGCGCTATAGACTAAATTAACTGAATTTCAATTTAAAACATATTTTGGTTAAATTGCTGCACAACACAGACAAATGAGATGCCAAACAAGATGTTGTTGTCTTGTCCAAGATGTCAGGCCCCTCGACAACAGATGCTGTATGGTTTGTGTTTCTCAACTTCATTTGAATTAGAAATCTGATGTGTATTATTTTCCATGTAAAATTGGTAGTGCTGTTGCTTTGCAGCAATACGATGCTGGGTTCGAATCTTGGTCTGGGGCCTTTCTGTATGTTCTCCTTGTGCACGTATAGGATCTCTCCAGGTACTGCTAGGCCACAATATCACCAAAAAAGGGAGGTGCTTAAAAACACAAAATTAATCTTATTCTGAAATCTTTTATTTTACCTGCTCACCAAAAATAAAAAACAAACAAAAAAAAAAACACTCATCATGCAAATTCCTAATGAAGAAATTAACCTGATTTAAAATTGTGTTCATAAATTGTCTTAGATAAGTCTGGCACGTTTATATAGTGACAAGAGAACAATACAATTCCCAAGCTTTTTCATGTTTTCTTGATCTAGAGTAGACAAATCTTTTTAGTTCAGTATGTGGAAAAAAAAAACTAAAACAAAAAAACAAACTGATGGTAATCTTTGAAAAATACTTAATAAAGCAAAAATGTTTGCAATAGTGCGACATTGGAAATTGGCCAAAAAATTCTCATTGGTGTACTTTTTTGTATGTACAAAATGAAATTGAGAAGTTGATGTTTTAGAACAAGACTACAAAAAATAAATAAATACATAATTGGATGCAGTTCAAATTCCAGCACTGTGATAGAGTCTTGTACCTAAAACACAAACACAATGTTTACTGATTTACAGAGTCTAATAACAAAGCCAGGTGGCAGGCAGTCTGAAACAACTCACCGTTTCAGGGCAAACATATTTTGCTTTTCAGTGAGTGTCACATTTAAACTAAAGTCTGGTCCCCAGGCTTGTGGGCACAAAGTTTCAAGTTGCAAAGCAAAAGTGTGAGCAGCTGCCTCTGCTTATGAATACATGGGGTAATGATCTGTGAATCCAACTGACACAGAGCAAAGTCCACAACACTAAAGAGGGGCTCCAAAGGATTAGTGTTTCCCTGTAATTTTATTTCTCACCAACCTCTCCCTTTGCTTTGTTTACCTTGATTTAGGAAGGAGATTAGGAGCTTCTTAACGGCCTGAGGTTCACTACGCCTACATTGCCAAGGCGATATGCAAAGCAGTGAAACTGCAATTTACTACAACCAGACTTACCACTTTTAGACAATCACAAATTGTGATGCATCACATTTCAACACGGTTCGAAGATTCAAATACTTTGTATTGTTTTCAATAGACAGACATAAACACAAACTGCATGCAGGTAGTCAGAGTGTACACCTGTGCAGGTGTCTGTATGTTTAGCTCAAGGGGAACCACGGTTACTGCTTGACCTATTCCACTTTTTGTTCCCCCATTCTACACCACTTGCTCTTCAATATCGTTATCTACTGTCTGAGATAATTAACAGGACAGAAAGAAATTTTAATTCTGATTCAGTCTTGCTGAAATGACCTTGCAAATGTATTCATACCTCATGAACTTTTTCACATTGAGATACAGCACCACAAAGCAATTAAACACGTTTTTCCAACAAAATCTGAAGATGTAAATCTTTACATTCAAAATGCTGTGGTTGCAGAAAATTCACCCTTCACGTGTTACAAAGAAAAACACAGTGGTGGCAGCATCATAATGTGAACATGCTTTTTTTTCTCCCCTCAGCAGAAACAATGAAGTTGGTCTGAGTTAATGGGCAGATGGAAGGAGCTACATACAGGATAAAAATAAATAAATTGAGAATCAGTGGAAAGCTTTCAAATTTTTTTCTGACAAAGATTTGTGAGTCTATTCTTGCAACGGTAGTATATGTGGTGTTCTAAAAGTTGTAAAAGTAATTTTTTTTTAGTTATTTACTTCTTTGTGCTGGTAAATCAAATTTTTTTCCAATAGATGTTTGTGCTGAAACATGACAAACGTGAACGAGTTTATGGGGTATCAATATTTATGCAAGGTGAAACATGACAGTTTAAAAAAACCTAAACAAAACAAAAAGAACATCTTTGTAGTTTTAACCAGAAAGTTGACATGCACCAAATAAAAAGACACAAATACCCTTGTTTATCACTGACCACTGTCTGAAGTTAAATTGGACCAAACTTTTTTTGTTTTAGGTAAGTTAATATTACTTTATTGTTTATTTATGTATTTGATTTTAATCTGGGACATGAGTCCAGATTTTGTACCACAAATAAGCAAAGTTGGTATGACAATAAAAAAAAAATCCTTGAAAATATGTCAGAGAAATCTAAACAATCCGAGAGATAATGTTAACAAAATCAGAAGCTTACGGTGTTTGGTTCAACGGTATTTGGTAGTAATGCATTTGAAATTCATGACTTGGATCAATCAATCAATCTTTATTTATAGAGCACATTACACACGTAAAGTGCTTTAAAGGGAAAAAAAGCAAAACAAAAAACAATAAAACAAAAGGCAAGGCATTTGGGTTTCCTTTCACATGTTTCTTATTCATGTGGCATTTAGCAAATAGATATAATTTTACTAATTCTAACTGACCTAAAACAGAAGTTTGGTCTGATTTAACTCGAATAGTGAGAAATAGAAAGTGTCTTTTTATTTGGTGTATGTACATTTCTGATTTCAACTGTACTTGTTGGAAGCATGTTTAAGATTAATTAAGTGGTATGGATTTTTCAACCAGAATATTCCAACATCAGGAATAGGAAAGCTTCAGCAACTAGTGGAAAATAAGCAGGAAAATCACACAAAACCCCTAAAAAGCTAAAACTGCTAAACTTTGGCAATCTTGAACAGCAGGATAGCAAAACTCAATTTTTTAAGCTATGGGAAACAATTCTGGATTTACTTACACTCTTTATGTATTTACTTATTTAATGCACTTATTTGTCACCTCTCTTAGCAGTTGAAGCTTCAGGGGAAAGTTGGCCATAAGTCGCTTAAATCTACACATCAGAACCATGCAGATGAGTGCGTGAAAGACTCACCTGGCAAAGATGTGAAACCATTCTCTAGAAGAGAGGCATGCATGAGAGTGAGAGAATGAGTGAGACGAAAAGAGGAATAGAAATAAAAACCAGTGAAGAGGCAAAAGGCCAGCAAAATGTGACAGACCAATCCAAAGTAGCAGCAGAGAAATGATGACGAGGATGATAAAGTGAAAATGAATGCCTCCTTAAAACAGGATGACATTTCAAAATCAATAGATGAGACTCAAGACAGCAGGAGATTTACAGGCTGAGAATGTTTATTTGCTAAGTAAACTCTATAAAATGGTGCACAAATTTTGTGGGTTGACATTTAAATAACAAACCACCCTCCAGAAGACTAGAAGCCTACAACACAGTGTGTACTGTCACGCTACAGGTATGCTGGATTTCGACAACTATTTGAAGGAAAAACATGTGCAAGAAAAATAAAAAAAGTATACTCAAAGGAAAAAACTTTTCTGAAACGTCAAATTGTGAAAGCATGCTTAACCAAGTTAAGCAAAGTCTGATAAGAAGTTTAGGTCTTTTTATTGATATCTAAAATATACAGACATAAAAAATTACCATAACAAAAATAAGCTAATAAATCTTCAGTTTATTTAGACTTTAGAACTAACATACTGTACATAGGCACAGTATAGATCAAAAATCATCAAGTCGTTGGAGCTCCCCAAAATGATCCCCCTGCTTAGTCCTGCTGCTCTGTGTGCATCTATTGGATATTAAGACAAGATGCGTGTGACTGATCAAATACAGGGTGGCAAGGAAGAGAAGCGCAGAGGGGTAGCAGAAGTGGTGGGTGGGAGGGTTACCTCTCGTTTAGCAAGGAGGACGTTGGGGACGATGTGAGGAAGACAGCGGCCCAGCATCAACATCACGCTTTCCTCGCTGTCTGCTATGCGAGACACCTGGAGGCAGGAGGGACACGCATCAGTTTCTGCTGCCCCTAAATGTATCGATCCTCTTCCTGCTATTTTGTGTCGCTGACCTCGGCTCCGAGTCGACTCTCGGAGCACATTCTGCAGAAAGACAGCAAGGCTTGCAGGAAGGCCGGGGACAACTTCCTGGAATAGCAGGAAAAAGTAAAGTTGGAAACCATCATTATAGTACAGCGCTCCACAATTCCTGTTAATTCCCCAAAAAAGGGGCTTGGCGATTGCTGCGACCACAAAATGACAGAGGTGCAAACAGAGCCAAGCTGCAAGAGAGCTAAACTCCTGCCACTTGCTCATGTAACTGCTGTTTGCCTTGCACACAAAATTAGTTAAATTAAGTCAGTGCAAAAAGACATTAAAACAGTATTCTGAGAATATAAATTCTATGACCTTTAACTGAATCCAGTTCATCTGTTATAGATAGGAAAAACAACTATGATTCGTAATGGGTGAGGCATTAAGTGTTATAAGTGAAAGGATTAGAAGTAAAAATGCTGAAACAACGACCAAATAAAAATCCTCTGTCAGCAAGAGCAGAAATCTGCATTTTCACACAAGAGGGCAGCCTGTCCATCATGTTTGAAAAGCCAAACGTCTACCGCCATCTAGTGGACATACGATGCAACTACGCAAAAAAGGGGTTTCATCTGCTAATTTTGGGATCATTTAATACCTGATATTATTCAAATATTTAGAGCATTTAAACAACAATTTAACTTAGCCATGGTTGCTTTTGATTGGAAGAGAAAAAATAAATACAAATACTTTTTGAAAAAAAGGCCGAAACTGCTGATACATATAAACTGGTAACATTCACTCTCAAACTGTCCTTTAGTTGTGGCCCTTGGAATAACTAAAGATAGATCAAATTGTATTGGGTGTGTTGAAGGAGAGTTTCAGAACCCCCACTGATTGATTCAAGTGAAGTCAATGTATTTAGAAATCTGTTCAGTGAGGCAGTTGGGGAGAACAAATTAAGTTTAGAAGTTGTTCTTTATTGTAGGATTTATAGAGTTACAGCATAACATAACAGAAGAGTAAAAATACAGTAATAGTGATTTTAAAATTACTCCATACTCAGGTGGCCCTTTGGTCTACATGGAAAACTAAAGAATTTAAAACTGTGTTTTACAGAAGCTATCTCTTGTGTTGAGAAAAATGATGAGTTTGACAATCAGTTCTGGGTACTTGTGCAGACAAGAGATTTTAGATTTAATGACATAAAACAAGTAATGCGGTGACTAACTTCAGAGTGAAATCAGTCAGTCAAGTCAGTCAGTCATTATGGATGACAAGGAGATATAGATGTGATGTTTCCTGAGATTTCCACTAACCTGTTTGGTTGATCAAACTGGACGCGTTGTTGACTTGTAGCTTTGTTGCAGGTCTGCTGTTGGGACTGTGACGTGTTCTGAGTGGAAGTCGATACAAGGTCATTTCCAGCCTCCGACACCCCTCGGATGTCTAGATACTGACCGTTATCCAAAGAAGGCTGAGAGCAAGAGAAAAAAAACTGACTTAGAGAGTTATACACAGGGATATGTTTATATAATTTGTACACATAAGTAAAAAAGCCACATACCACAGAAGGAGGATTAGTGGAGCAGGGCTTTGAGGAGAGAGAAGAGGAGCAAAGCTCCAGAGTGGCCGGAGGCAGAGAGGAGACACTCTTTTTCAGGATCTGAATCTCACTGTGAAGCAATTTAAAAAAAAAAATTAAAAATGTCAAGAACATGTCAGGAATATTGACATTTTTTTTTGCAGCATTACTAAAAACAAGCCATAAAAAAAAAAAAAAAAGAAAAGAATGAATGAAAGACTCATCAGCAGCACAGGAGACGATATCATTCCCCGAGTGAGTGGTGTGCAAGCAGCTACCTCTGCAGTTTCTTTATCTGCTCAGCAAGACTCTGCTTCTCACTGTTCAGGAGGTTCAGCTGGTATTCCAGTTCTTGCACAACTTCTGACTGTTGCTAGAGAAAACACACGAAAAAATGGGAAATTCTGGCTAAAAAAAAAGTGTTTTACACATATCAAGAAATTAGTGACTTCACCAACATTGTTTGGTTTTATAAGAGTTGCATGAAGATCGAGACAGATATTCAGACTCTTAGAAAATCTACATTTTACAGAAGGGATTTTTT
The DNA here is from genome assembly GCA_903067095.1 of Girardinus metallicus. Taxonomy (NCBI): domain Eukaryota; kingdom Metazoa; phylum Chordata; class Actinopteri; order Cyprinodontiformes; family Poeciliidae; genus Girardinus; species Girardinus metallicus. The sequence goes on along the minus strand of CAEGAE010068961.1, from coordinate 12,677 downwards.
AAAACAGAAATTTCAACCAACTGAAAAATATCTTTATGTAAGTGAATAGTTGGGGCTGTTTTTTTCAGAGATACTGTATCAATGCAGCATTGCATAGAAGCGATCAGACTGTAAATACACATATACAGAAAACTGCTAATACACACCTGCTGCGACAGGTCAGGCTTCTTTTGGGGCTCTCGAGCGACGCAGTTTCCTGGAAGATCACCGAAAGCCACACTGACAGACGCATCCACCTTATCTCTTGGAGAGGAGAGCGTGCTGCCACCGTTCCTGTAGAGCTGCAACAGGTCCGGCGGTTTTGGGATGTTGAGACCGACGTCATCCCACAATTCAAAGTCCTGGAGATGAATACGAAACAAAATAAGAAGGAAGTGTTCAGGGAATGGATGTGTTTTTAAGCTCATACGCAGAATGGTAAGAAATCCAAATAACTGATCTAAATGTGAATGTGCTTAAAATCACCAGTTGGAAGTTATTATTTTCCTTCAGAATAAAAGAAAATATTTTGTTGAAATAACCTATGAACGGAAAAAGCCTTTACCTGATCATCGTTTTCATCAGAAAAGGTGATAGATGAGAGTTTGTATTCATTTTTTAATAAATATTCATTCACAAGGAAGTTTAAGGCTCTTTTCTCCAGTGGGCGTATGGGCTCCTGATGAAGGAGAAGAGAACAGGGTGAAAGTTTAGCTAGAGCTTTTATGATTATATCTCTTGAAGCTTTAAAGAATGAATCTAATATTTTCCTTTCACTTTATTTCAACAGATTCCCCACCTGGATTTCAGGACTCGATTTGAAGTTTTTTCTCTCCTGAGATGCCACTTCACTCTCTGAGAAATTGAGAAAATGAAAAAAAAAAAAAAAAAAAAGTTTGGACCAGTACTGAGGATTAGCTTTCTTGTTGAAGTTCTTCATAATGAGGAAAAAAAAAAGAGAGAGGAAACTGTAACAAGAAAGGTTGAGGTGGAGAAGAAGTTAAAAGTACGCCACACCTGCTGCCTGAGTCAAGTTGGCCCGCAGAGCCTGAATGGTCTCCTTTGCTTTCCGTAGCTCAAACTCCAGCACTGGACAGGAAATGACAACACACACAGGAAGTGGATCCAACCAAACACAGGGCACAAAATTAAACAAAGATGGGGCATTTGAAAATATGACACCGAAGATCAAATGAAGCAAAAAAAAAAAAAAAAAAAGCATGCAGATTATGGGTTCATAGAAAAAACAAAACAAAACAAAAAAAATGCATGCAGCAGTGGATCATGGTAAACCTGCCTGTAGGTTTAATGACAGGCAGGTGGTTTTCCTGCCTTCAAATTTGTAAATGGTGGTCAATTAGCTTTTTAACTTTCTCTAATCTAGAAGCTGTCTGACACTAGGTTTCCTCCTAGGCAATTGGTTTCCAGCCACTCAATGGACAATGCTGCTCAGGGAACTTGTTCTTCACAGATTCTAGCATAGCTGTGTCACCAAATCGGCTCTGAGCTAAAAGAAAAAGGGGTCAAATCATTCAGACGTGATTCAGTTTTTGTTTCAGTTTCAGAGTCATTTTTCTTCTCATCTTTTGAAAAAGTGTTCAAATTGTTTCTCATGTCTTACAAGCTACAGAGAAACAGCAGGTGAAGATAAAATATTGTATTTGCAATACATGCTCCTAATCTAACATTAAAAAAAAGAGAATAGGGAACAAACAAGATTCACACGTCAGAGTCAGAACACACGCAAGAAGTGATAAGCAATGGAGCAAGGAAACAACGTTGCATATCTGTGCACTGAAAATCTGTGTTTTGCTCTGATTGTATTTCTATATGAAGTAGCAGTTAACCTAAGTTCTTCCTGCAATACAAAATTGTGTCTTTTTATCGTTATCTCATGTCACCTTTTCTACAGATGAAGAGTGCACAGGTTGCAATCTGAACAAAATGGAAACCCATGAACTGAATTACGGATAGAGGTATAAAAAAAACAGAAAAAAAAAAGAAAAAAGTTAAATAAAACCAAAACAAAAAGCTAGCCTGGATGGAGTGACCTGTCCAGAATTTCACTGGGGTTTGATCAACGTCAGGAGAAAGCCAGAAAACCCAGAGTCAGACAGCTGGGGGGGCAGCGTTTTAACAAGAAGAGCACTTTGTGGGAGATGACAACAGGTATGGATCAAAGTGGTGGTGGTGGGGGTGGAGGTGCACATTTTGTACAGAAAAGGTATCCGTAAATAATTATTTTGTCAAATCATCATTTATGGATGTGAAACCAAAATCTCTGCTGCATGATAGATATAAGTGTATCTGATAGTCAATGTCTCTGATTTCAATCAAGTAATAAAAGACCCAAACTAAAAGGAAATTAGTGAGCTTAATATATAGCATCTCGATAAATTTGAATATTAGAAAAAAGTTTATATATTTTAGTAATGCAATTCAGAAAGTGAAACTCGTAACATTCATTACACAATTAGAGACACATTTCAAGAATTTACATCTGAAAATCTTGAAAATTACGCCAAACAGCAAATGAAAACTCAAAATTCTGTTTTCCAGGAAATTAAAATTTTAAATTAGACCCAATAAAAAAATATATATTTTTAATATTGACACAGGATTTTATGACCACATTCAACCTGAAGACTTGACATGCAGTATCCACAAGATAAACCACAAAAGGCCACTGCTAAAGAAGCTGCCTGTTCAGAATGCCATACTCGAGTAGAGGAAAGTTGAGCAGAAGAAAACACTGTGGTTGAAGAAAAAAAAAAAAATGTCTGTGAGCAACATGGATTGCCACAGCCTTGACTGCGCTGTGAAACAAAGATTCGTAAGGTGTGGTCAGAGCGAGTGCTTCAAGAGCAACAAAACACAGACTCACTTGAACTAAATCCTACTGAGTATCTATCTATAGGGCATTGCCTGGAAGTTGACAAGAGACAGCAAAGCTAGCAATGTGGTCAAGCTCCAGACATCTATTAAAGCAAACGGGGCTTCTATAACATTTAAGCAGAGCCATGCGGTTATCGCCTCCGTGTAATGCTGCGCTGATGGAGGAACTCAAGCAAAAGCAGCCTCGATCAAGTACTGAATGGGTATACTGTGAACCTACTTTTCAAAAGAGCCAACGTTTATACATTCAAAACTGTTGTCTTTAACTCATCTGATGTAATATTTCTATTTTCTGAGGAATTTGACATGTTTTCAATAATTATTACAATGACCAGAATAAGTGGTAGAAATAAATCTATCTCTGTGTGCAATGAATCGATCAATATGCAGGTTTTACTTTTTTAGTTAATTTAATTAATAAAAAGAACATAGAAAAAAAGCAGTGAAGTAGGTCATGTAACAAAAATACCAGTGGCTGACACCATAAGTTTGACAATTTAGGTGGCGCTCCAAAAACCTTAAACCAGGTCTCAAAATCTGACAAGAAATTTAAATGTACCTCTACCACTCATTTAAGGTAATGGTAATTCAAAAAAGTTTGGATTATTTAACGTTGCGTATTTAGGCAATATTTTCTAACCAGCATGCTAAAGGAGCTGACGTTACTAATGAGATGTAAGGCCCATTTCTCTTCTCCTGTCGACTTTCATTTCCCCAAAGGTAAAACAGCCGTCGCTGCTTGGATCCTTGACGCTATGGTTCATCTTACCTGCCACTCGTTCGTCTGACTCTCGGTTGCCGTCATCTGAGTAACGTGCAAAGTCCAGAGAGTCCAAGGTGCTAATACTGCCTGCGCGATCTGCACAGAAACAGGAACACAGAGGTAGCACTGAGACAGGAGTAACATCAATTGCAACAATTACGCAAAGAATTTCCCAGCTAACAAAGCTTAAGAAATGTGGCAATGAATTAGGAAAGTGCTTCACAGACACTCCCTTTAAACGTAGGAGCCTTCTCCTTCACACATTGACAGAGTTGGTTCATATAAACTTTTAAAGCAGAGATCAGTAGAAACTGAAAAGTCCTCACAGCGCATACATATACAGTAGTAGAAAAACAGATTTTGATTAACATAATGGAAACAGATATTAAAACGCACCTTTAAAACTGAGCATAGGGGAAGAAAAACAAATTGAAAACTTTTGAAGACAGATAAAAGTTGATAAATAAGCACATTCAGGATCATATTACACTGAGCTTGGCTGCTCGGTTTGCTGCGTCAGTGGTGTTAGCTTTCTTTCCACTGGAATGCATTTGTTCCATCATCCACAGACAGGATAGGATCAGGCTAAATGTAGTTGTGTTGGCCTAAAAAAAGTCAAGCTTGTTTACTTTGTTTTAAAATACAGTTTCAAAAAGGATACATCTCTTAGTTCCATTGAGAATTCAGTTAGGAACTGTTCATCACACCACAACAACAGAGAAATTGAATGTGTGCACATTTAAACACGCATAAAAAAAAAAAAAATCACAATTCCATAATGGGAATCAGGCATTTAGTGGTTCTTTTATATGCCTGAATCTAAATGAACACGTCTAATCAGCCAAAAAACGAGCTTTGAGTAGAAACAAAGAAGTATTTGAAAAAAAAATGGGGCCAGATACAATACCTGGTTGTTGCCAACAAGCTCATTTAATTTAATGAAGAGTCTTGTTGGCAAGAATAATACTGGTTTACAATGTAAATGAGCATGGGACAAATGGGGCAGTAGTAAGATTACTGAGACACAAATCAGAGTAAATTTCGAAAGAGACTGAGGGAGTCTGGGACTGGTCCAACAATAAACAGTGCTGTGAAAAACACTGCCCCTTAAACATGTCATTAATTTTTGCCACACATGACACCTGAGTAAATATAAAACAGCAGTTTTTAAATAAGAAATATCGAAGTATGAAATTCAAATGTGGATAATTATAAAAAGCAAAAAAAAAAAAAAAAGGTTAGCAAAGATTTCTCCCCAATGACAAAAGATTTATGTTTGTTTAGAGTTCGTTGCTTTTGATAAATTAACTCATAATTTGAAATTGCATTTACTCAGATTTACTCAGGTCATCTTCAACGGTAATATAAATATTCGTCTATGTTTAGGGTTCATTTCCAACCTAAACTGATACAAAAGAAACATGATCCTCTTGCATTGTTAGTACAACCAGTATATCAACAAAGAAGCATATTACAGTGTATTTACCATCTCTTAATTGCAGTGTCTGTAGGTGTATGGCTGCAAAAGCCATACACCTTTTTTTTTTTTAATTAAATTATTGTCAATCACGTTAAATAATTACCCATACAAACAGAATTTTTAGCTTAAACGGGTTCCAGATTACTAAATTTGGACTTTAAACAATGATACAAGCAAGAACGCATTTGTATTCTAAATTTTTATTTTGCAATGTCCATGCTTTTTGTAGTTGTCACATTAAGACATGCCTTAAGGCGAAAACTCATACCTTGTCCGGATGTGGCATATTTAGTTTGGCTCAGACAAGGGTGATGAGAAAAATGCGCTTCAGATCGTTTGAAGCGCATCGTTTGACTCAGAATTTAAAAAAAATCTAAAATAATTACAAAGTTTTTGTTGTTTGGATCAAGAAATGCATACAAGTCAATAGTTATGGCAAACCAACTGTATCACAACATGAAACTCATGCTGTGTGCAGCTTATATCCGAGCTTTGTAGGCAAGAACCCCCAAATACAATTAACTTTTTTTTTTTCTTGCTCAAAAAGCGTGCATACGGCCATTACACCGTAAGATGCGTCATATGATCAAACAACTATTTGATTATCTAGCCCTGGTGTGAAGAGTACATCACTGAAACCTTCCTGCTGATGTTTAAAAAGGGGTGGGGAATGTCTTGCTGTGTCATGTGGCCGGGAGCAGCAGCAGCTGCAGCAGCGGCCCGGTCACTCCCCGGCTGAAAGCTCGCTGCATTCAGCTGCACATGATGAGCTGACACAGGCTCTGTGTTCTGAATGGCCCCATCGAAAACATTTATAGTTGGTCAGCAGAGAAAGAATGGGGTTTCATTTTACTTTTATAGCTCACATGACACATGACATTTGTGAATTTTACTCCTCCGAAAGAATGAGATTCTACAGCACTAATTAGTTTCTTTGTGATACGAATATTGGTGAATATGTTCCTATCTCACAATATATTTCAGTAATAAAATAAATATTTACTAATAAAAAAAAAATATTTATAATTATTGAGATCTTGCCGTTTGGTTTGGCAGGAAACAAAACATGACGTGATGTCAGTCAAAGTCCTCCCTTTTGGGTGCACATAGTATTTTTTTTTTTTCATTTCTTTCTATTCTGGTCAAGAGTTGTTATGACAATTTTGTTTCTTCTATGTCATATTTTATCAGCAGCTATGAAGACTAAGATGACTATTTCCACATGACAGTCCCGTCAGTACCACAATAGGGGAGATGTCTCGGTATGTCACACTTTTAAAAAGACTTTTTTATTTGTAAGGTCGTCGTGCTCCACACCTTTTGTGGGTTTCATCCAGTTACTAGAGCGCTCTCTGTGTCCAACTTGTAGAACAGTCAGTTTGTGTTTTCTGCTTTGATCTTCAAGTAATATACAGTTTTAAACTGCTGACCAGACATCCAAAGGACACCAAGAACCTGACACCCAAATGATGCCCACACAGCAGCCTCCCGAGATAACAGGAGAACACTCTGAAGTACCGACCGTCCTACATGACAACCAAACTGGGATTCTGCTTTTCCTTCGCTTTGATACTGATAACACCTACGATCGTCACATTTGGAGTACAGTGAAAGACTTTACTGCTTCTAAATTTCAAGCTGAATCGCATCCACGGTTGTGATTTAGCACTTTATCATCAAGATCCAAAAACCATCTGTTTTACCAGAAACAACAAAGAAATATTCCAAGTAATTCAAATAATTCAGGAACTCAAAGTTGGGTCTGTTCTGAGATAATAAAAAAAAAAATTACTAAGACAATATATTAGAAATCAGTAGAACATTTTCAAATTCTAAACCATCTCCCAACACCGTCTTCACAACTCAACTTTTTTTTTCCCCACTGAGTTTTCTTCAGCCAGTATGATGCCCTTTGACCTGGGGAAGCTTCATAGAACTTTGTGCAGTATTTTTTGGTGCAGTGTGGCTGAATTTCATTCAAAGAGTAAAACAAAAGCTTTGTCAACCATTTCTCCCTTGGGTCGAAGGTCAACTTTACTTTGTAGCTGCATGTCAACTTTACTTTGTAGCTGCATGTCTGGCTGAGTTATACTTTTATTACTATACAAATCGCTAAATAGTCTAAACAAAAAGCTTTTAAGAATGCTAGGTAATTCAAATAAATTTTTGCCAGCCTTTTTTCTCAGATCAATAATAAAATATGACAGATACTAATGGATATTTTGTTTTAAAGAAAGACAGTCAGATAATGCTAAATATTTTTGTCCTAAAGTTTTGTTCGGATATCATGACACGATTAAATAATTGTATTTCTGGCCAATGTCATCTTTTTATGAGAATCTCATGAAAGTCAATCCCTTTTCACAACAGGTAAGGTTACATATGCTATTAAAGTAACACAGCAAGGTTTATTTGTGATGCAGACAGTAACTATGGTAATTATTTGCATGTTGTGTTTACCTATGAGGCTCTCCAGCTTCAGGCACTGGTTATTCTATTAGAAGCCCCATAAGTAGATGAGAATGCTTAAGACATACAGCATGCAACAGCTAGTTTAATTTTGTTGTACGAGTCTGGCACAGAATAAGACGAACACATGCAAGGTAGTCCTTGCATCTTGAGAAAGTTGACAGAAAATATTTTTTTGGCATATCTTCCAACTAATAATTCAAAGACAGTTATTGCAAGAATACCCCTCTTTCCTAATGACTGCTCTGCAGTTGTAGTTTGTTTGACTTCTGACCTGCAGGTGGCCTGGAGAAAGGGGTGTTTTATTACACCAGGTCCATAACAACCGGTCTGTCACTATATTACCTACCCCCTTCAATCGATCGCCATCTGTCAATTGAAAGGGTTTTCATGACCTAATCTAGCTGTCAAGATAACTGACCCACAAAACCCGTCTGATGACTACGGCCCTCAAAGGGTTGGGCAGGAGCAGAAAGCTGCGATCTCGAGATCAACTGACTACTACAGCCAGGTTCTGAGCTAACGTTAGCGAGCTAGTGAGTTATCTTTATGTGATACCGCAGTAAAGACAGGGTTGGCAAACTGCTACCAGTAGCATCAAGATGAGCTAACGCTACTTACTCAGTGGTCCTCCAGGTCCGAGCACCTGGTCTTTGGCAGGTGGAGTGCCGCTTTGTCGCTCGAAGTTGCCAGGGTTGGAGAAATAATCCCTTAGCCGCGGAAGCTCCCTGCCTGCTTCTAGCAGTTCAGTGTGAAACTCCAGGGCCGTCAGAATGTACTGGTCCCGCAATAGCTGAGCAGCGATAACATCCACAGACACCCGCGTCTCCACACCGCCTGCCATAGTGGATGTGGCCGCGGCCGAAACCGACATGCCCTCACCGCTGGGGCTTGTCCGGTTGCTAGACAGCAGCAGTGTCGGAGGCTCGGCATCTGCAGGCGGAGAGAAGGGATTGCCTGGCGGTGGACCTGGCGCCCCCTCGCTCGGGCTTCTTTCTGTGTCAACCGTCTCATTGGGACGTCGTTCTGCTTCTTCCTCAGAATCACTGACATCAAATGGGTTGACCGACGCCATTTTTCCAATATATATTTATATATATAAATAAATATATATATATTAAATCCAGGCAGGCTAGGCTAATCAGAGAGCCGTCTTCCTGAATGGATACTGATGTGTATGGCTAAAGGGGAAAGAATGCGACATTACGATTGGTTAAATTTTGGAGACGTCTTCTTAAAGCCCGCCTTTTTAATGGAATGTTGAAAAGTGATTGGATATTTCCGAGGTAGCGGGGCAGGGCATGATTATTAGTTGACAGCTCATGCTAGCTAATGTCATGTCAAAAATGGAAAATACAACTTATGTAAATAAATACGTTTGCTTTTCTGCTCGTTAAGTGCTTAAGCAAATACAAAAATTACGAGCTAATAATTGCTGTACCGTCTTAATTTAGAAAACCTGCTGAAATTAAATTATATATCTTTGAACTACATTACCCACAATGCAATTTCGCGCGCATGCGTTAAGAGTCAACACCAAAGTCACAACAAGGAAGTAAATTCTCGTGCTGGCTGTATTTCTTGTAGTAATCTTATTACAAAGAGGGATCGTTGGTTTTGTAAAAGCATCCACTTAAAGATTACGTGATCTTGTTTCGAAACAGAAGCTTTAACCAGCCTGCTTCTTTGGACATATTTCGGTGGCTCATTTACGAAGATAAAATTTAAGGAAAAATTTTTTGAATGGTTAATTTTTTTTTTTTTTCGATCTCCCATATATTATCCAAAGCACTCTTTAAAGCACTTTATGTCAGGGTCAAGATGACGATATATACAGGTAAGACTTATAAGGCCACTGTCTCAGATCTAGCAGATTTTCTAGTACACATGAAATATAAAGGAAAAACTGTAACCATTAAAATGCCACAAAATTTTTAGGTTTTTAATGTGTTTGACGTTTGGCAGATTGGCTAGTGGCATACGGTGAACGGATTAGTCCTTTTACTAAGCCTTTCTGTAGCAGATACATTGACTTAGCCAGTCTAATTGTAAAGCTGATATGTCTTCTATTTGAATTCTCTTTGCAAACTTTATTTTTAGTTCACTATATTTACTATATGTACTTTCAATATAATCTTTACCTCTAGCTTTCTGCTTTTATGCTTTTTCACTTTCCTTCATCTCAGGAAACCTCAGCATTGCTCTGTAAAAGCGGGGCAGTCTTCAATCAAAATGAAGATGATCACCTTTTTCTTGATAGGACTAACAGTCCATGTAGTTTTCTTCCTATCCATCTTTGACATCTACTTCACATCTCCTTTGGTCCACGGCATGACACCCCAGTCCACGCCGCTGGCACCCCCTGCCTCCAGACTGGTGTTAGTTGTGGCTGACGGCCTCAGAGCTGATAGTCTCTTCACACTGCTTCCCAACAACTCAAGTAGAACTCCATTCCTAAGGTTGGGAAACTAATTAGGCAATGAAGTTCAACACACTTTGTTTTCATTTTCTTTAAATAGACCTAAACTTATTTTTACCATCAGGACCATAATAGAGGAGACTGGCACCTGGGGTGTCTCTCATACACGTGTACCTACTGAGTCTCGGCCTGGTCATGTTGCTTTGATCGCAGGCTTCTATGAGGATGTCAGTGCTGTTGCTAAAGGTAGGTGTTTGTTGGGATTTTCCAAGAATACATCTTTTTAGGATTTTTGCATCGTCTCTTTATGAGAGTCATTAACATTTTCTTTGCATATTTTCAGGTTGGAAGGAAAATCCAGTAGAGTTTGATTCAGTGTTTAATGAGAGCAGAAACACCTGGTGTTGGGGGAGCCCAGACATCCTCCCAATGTTTGCCAAAGGTAGTCAACAGGTTCCCACTCGGGGTGAAAAAATATGAAATATGATTTTATTATTTATCAGGTCAGAATAAGTAAAAACAAAAGAGAAAGCTGAGCATGGAAAAAAGCAATTGAGTTCCCAGAATTAATTTGTTATCCTTTCACTTATAAGATACAATTTCTTTATATTGATTTAAATGTAGATGGCGTCTTATAACTTTGATATATTAAGCAAGTTTTTTTTTCCAACTCATTGATCATTGTGGGCCTTGAGTAAATGCACACAAAATGATAAAACTGTTTAACATTTTTTTTCTGTTTTGTTTAGATGGAAAAAAACACAACACAAACTAGGATTTCTAGAATGATTATTGATTTTAAATTAGAATATTGCATTTTGAAATGGCATTTTTTTGGAGTATTTGTGTGAGTCAATCACAAAAAGGATAATTTATTGTTATAAACACAATGAACCACTAACCACTCAAGAAAAAAAATACTGATAACAACAACAACAATAATAATAACAAATCTATTATTGTTTATTTTCAGTCTCTAAATGTTTCTCTTTGTTTCCTGTATTGTTAAACAATAACATTGTTCATTTGCTACTTTGGGTTCTTTTAGGTGCAACTGGTGATCATGTTTATACCCACACATACCCAGCAGAGGAAGAGGACTTTGCTTCCACAGATGCATCCAGGCTGGACACCTGGGTTTTCACTCAAGTCAAGGTATGGTTGTTGAAATGTTGATAGGAAAGATAACTGCTGCAATTTATATATCTATGCCAACTAATTAAGTCAGCTAATTTAGATTTTTTTTTTTAAGTATGTGCAGAGACAAGACATCTCATGGGGCTGAAATGTTCATGATATTTTCTTTGAATAGTAATAATAACAGCTTCTATGCTCTTTAGATATGACAGAGTCAGTGTATGACAATGCTGATTCTGATATCAATTAGAAGTCTAGTGTTCTTAGAATAACTGTGCTTATGTTTAAACTTTGTGACAGTCCTTCTTTCAAGCCGCAAAGACTAACTCCACTCTCAAAGCCACTCTGCTTGAGGATAAAAACATCTTCTTTCTGCATTTGCTTGGCATTGACACAAATGGGCATGCTCACAGACCAATGTCACAGTAAGTAGGTTATATTGAGTTGGGATGTTTCTCTTCTGGCTTTTGGGATTAAATTTATTGAACTTTAATCGCATATTCTTACAAATTAACAATCCCTCATGAGGCATTATTCTTGTCTTGCTCTTTGTGTTTTCTACAGGGAATACCTGGATAATATTGCCCTGGTAGACACTGGTGTAACCGAGGTTGTGTCTTTGATAGAAGACTTCTTTGGCCATGATGGGAGAACTGCCTATGTGTTTACCTCTGATCATGGCATGACAAACTGGGGTAAGAGTTTTGAACAGGTTTAGTTTTGATGTCTACTACATAAGTAAGAAGAATAGGTATTCATTTACTGCAGTTTTCCTCTTCTAGGTTCCCATGGTGCAGGCCATCCTTCTGAAACGCTCACACCGTTAGTGGTGTGGGGAGCTGGCGTGAACAAGGCCCAGAGGGTCACAGAATCCCAGCCATATGAGGATGGATACTTAAAAGGTATATCAAGGTTATTATCAGTTTTGGAAAATCTATATGCCTGATTTCATAGAAGCCATTGTTTTTCTTGTTGGTCTCCTTTCCAGATTGGAACTTGGAGCGTATTCGTAGAGCTGATGTAAATCAGGTGAGAAGAATGCAAAAAAAAATATTACTGTTGTGTGCATACCCCTTGAACTCTTTACATTACAACCACAGACTTTAATATGTGCTATCGGGGTGTTATGTTATAGACCAGTACAAGTTACCACATGGTTATAAAGTGAAATAAAAATTATACAACATTTTCTTTTAAGATTAAGATCTTAAAAGATAATGTGTCCACGTAAGTGTGACCATTACCCTTTAGTCTGTTATTTATAAATAAAATCCAGTGCCTTTAGAAGTCGTAAGACCACCTGTGTGTAATTCAATCTCAGTAAAAAGCTGTTCTGTGAAGGCTTTAGAGGTGTTATGGAGAACATTAGGAGACAAACAACGTTATGAGACCCAGGAACACAAGAAACAAGTCAGTTTGAGGAGAAATTGAGAGCAGGCTTTAATTTTCTTTTTCATCTTTTAAGTATATTTATTGGAAAAAATAAACTTTACTGGAAAAAAATAAATAAATAAATCATATATATATATATATAT
>CAEGAE010068949.1:0-78563 GCA_903067095.1 Girardinus metallicus | reverse complement strand
ATATGTATATATATATATATATATTTATTTATTTATTTTTTGCTTTACCTTATTTCAGAATCCAGCTACAGAGCCCAGACTCACCCGATCCTAGCTGTGCATCATGCCGGAGTGATACATCAAAGGGTGTTGTCATCTTCTTTAAAATACATTCATCATCTCCTAAACAAATGTAAGATGTTATTGAAACATCACAGATTTGTTGAGGCATTTTGAGAATATGCTAAATTGTTGTTAGCAGTGTTGTAGCGCTTATTTTACTGCAATTATAAATGTTGAACCTCAAGTGTATTATTTACAGATTAACATACTTTAGTATTAGACACGTAAAAGCTCTATAAATTAAATGATGATGGGAAATCATTTAATTTCCCATCATCATGGGTCTTTCAGTGTATAAATATTTAAGGATGGGTATTTAAAAGCCCATTAGTTGCTTAGCATTTACTTGTTTTATGCGCCATTATCTCGTGATGCATTTTGTATGTAGTAATACCCAAGTAGAATAAAGGTTGTGATATAATGTTGTGAACCAAACATTTATTTTCAATATCAGTTATTATGAGTAAATAGATCAATTTGAAACAATCCAACATCTCAAAAATGTCTTCTGTGCTGCATCATGATCATTTTTTTAAGCAAAAGTAAAGTAACACCTGCCAATTGGTATTTATTAGATATGCACTAATAGTTGTCATCTTGTGTTTGCTGACCAGCGGTTTTGACCTTCCAACTCTGATTCTGACCAATTACATTTTTTCTAAGGATGATAACACAGGACATTAAAAAATATATGCAGCAGGTTCTTTGAGAGAGATGGTATATTTTTTATTTCAACATGAAATTAAGAAATTTCAGGATTGTCCTCTTTTATAGATCAAAACATTAGTCCCAAATCTGTATATAAATATAAAATAAGGGATGCATTTATATAACAAAAATAGTCTTTGATGCATTTAATGAATAAAAAAAATGTTCTGGTGTTTGACCAAAACACCAATCACACTTATTGATGTATTAATCAATCAGTGTGATCTCTAACTGATTAAAACATCTCTACTATTCACAATAACCACAACTTAAGTTTTGATATTATTAATTCCTTTGAGTTTGATTTTTAATTTTAAAAGCTCTACAGATTCAGCACTACACATTTTATGTATGATGTATCTTATAAAAGAGGGTAAACTTGCTCTTTCTTTTTCTCCATAGACATGAACAGAAAAGCACACAGAAGTGTTTCTGCCTACAATATACTGAAGATTTTGTAAATCTGTGGGAGGATAGAAAAGTGTTGGTAGAGGGAGCATTACCGGATATCGTAAAGCAAGACCTTGACAAAGTTAATCTGAAACAGCTAATTGATCATATCCTCACAAGTAAGAAAATCTTCCCTGATATAGAAATCTTTTTATTTTTTTATATGTAAATTAGGTGTGTGAAATGTACTTATTATAATTCTCTAATTGATTTTTTGTTTATTCAGATGCAGATGCTGCAGTTTGCCAACGTAGACTTAAATCTGCTCTGACAAATAAGTTTCAGTGTGTGTCTGAAGGGATTGATAAGGCAGGAAACCCAACCACTCTGAATAAGATCTACACAGATCTCTACATCACAGAGAGTGGAACCAGAAAGGTGAATGAAGAACATGAGTTTAGACACATCGAAACAGTTTCCAGAAAGCAAAATGAAGAAGAAGTGACAATTGGACTGGAACAACTCTTCAGAGGTTCACCTGGACAAAATAACCCAGGCAGAACAGTGATAACGAGGGGAGTGGCTGGCATTGGGAAAACTGTCCTAACACAGAAATTCACGCTGGACTGGGCTGAAAACAAAACCAACCAGGACGTCCAGTTCATATTCCCTTTCACATTCAGGGAGCTGAATGCTCTGAAAGGGAAAGAGTTCAGCTTGGTGGAACTTGTTCATCATTTCTTTACTGAAACCAAGGAAATCTGTGGGTTTACTGAGTTCCAGGTAATATTCGTCTTTGATGGTCTGGATGAGTGTCGACTTCCTCTGGACTTCAAAAATAATGAGATCCTGACTGACATTACCAAGCCTGTATCAGTGGATGCACTTCTGATAAACCTCATCAGAGGGAAATTGCTTCCCACTGCTCGTCTGTGGATAACCACACGACCTGCAGCAGCCAGTCGGATCCCTCCTGACTATGTTGACATGGTGACAGAAGTCAGTGGGTTTGATGACCCACAGAAGGAGGAGTACTTCAGAAAAAGATTCCGAGATGAGGAACTGGCCAGCAAGATTATCTCTCATATCAAGACATCAAAAACCCTCCACAACATGTGCCACATCCCACTCTTCTGCTGGATCACTGCTACCGTTGTGGAGGACGTCTTTAAGACAAGTCAGACAAAAAAGCTGCCAAAGACAATGACTGAAATGTACATCCATTACCTGCTGGTCCAAACCAAAGTTAAGATGGTGAAATATGATGGGGACAATGAGATAGATGAACACTGGAGTTCAAAGAGGAAGGACATGATGAAGTCTTTGGGAAAACTAGCTTTTGAGCAATTGCAGAAAGGAAACTTGATCTTTTATGAATCAGATTTGAGAGAATGTGAAATCAGTGTTCAAGGTGCTTCAGAGTACTCTGGAATGTTCACACAGATTTTTAAAGTAGAGAGAGTGCTGTCTGATGACAAACTATTCAGCTTTGTACATTTGAGTATTCAGGAGTTTCTTGCTGCTCTTCATGTCCATTTGAGCTTCACAGAGTCTGGTGTCAATCATCTGAAAGAAACAACCCCACCAACATTGTCCACATTGTTGAAGAAGCCAACAATCCTCAGTTTTTACCACAGTGCTGTGAACAAGACCTTAATGAGTCCAAATGGGCACCTAGATTTGTTCCTTCGCTTTTTGTTGGGACTTTCACTGGAAACAAATCAGAAGCTCCTGCATGGCCTGTTGAAACAAACGGAAATAAGCTCTCAGATCAATCAGAAAACTGCCCAATATATTAAAGAGAAGATCAATGAGAATCTGTCTACAGAGAAAAGCATCAATCTGTTCCACTGTCTCAATGAACTGAAAGATGGTTCTCTTATGCAAGAGATCCAGCAGTTCTTATCTGGAGGAGCACTATGCACTGATAAGTTGTCTCCTGCTCAGTGGTCGGCTCTGGTCTTCTTCTTATTATCTTCAGAAGAAAATCTTGATGTATTCGACTTTACCAGGTTCTCTGTTTCTGAAAATGTTCTTCTCAGGCTGCTGCCATTGATCAAAGTTTCAAAGAAAGCTGTGTAAGTACACATATTTTATTTCAGTGTCATTTGCGTTGTTGGTAAAAGCTTAGTAAAAATTAATCCTGTTAATTTTTTTTTACATGTTCTTTTTCAGACTGACTTTCTGTGTCCTTTCACAAAGTAGTCTTGAAGCTTTGTCCTCAGTTCTCAGCACCGAGTCTTCTTTGAGGGAGCTGGATCTTAGTAACAACAACATGCAAGATTCAGGAATGAAACAAATTGTTGAGGGATTGGAGAGCCCAAACTGCGCACTCAGAACTCTTAGGTGAGATATTCAGAACCAAACATAATATCAAGATGCTAACAGTAATCTTTCACCTGTTTAATATACTTACCGTTACAATTGCTAGCTGTTTTGTTTAATTTTAAAGTATTAAATTATCTTTGTTGGAATTAGTTCAAACAGTACTTTGAACTAATTCTCCTATGGAGATTATATTGTTGTCTACAAATGAAAGAATTTCTATTGCAAAAAAATATTTTATGCATATACAGTGGGGAAAAAAGTATTTAGTCAGTCAGCAATTGTGCAAGATCTCCCACTTAAAAAGATGAGGCCTGTAATTGACATCAAAGGTAGACCACACCTATGAGAGACAAAATGAGGGGAAAAAAAAAATCAGAAAATCACATTGTTTGATTTTTAAAGAATTTATTTGAAATAAATTGGTGGAAAATAAGTATTAGGGTAGAAAATAAGTATTTGATCCTTAATTCCTTCCTTAATCAAGAAGACAAACAATTTGGTAAATGTGGTTTACATAAATGTTTCTCAGTCAATGTTACCTGAACTAATTTTATCTACTATTTTACAATCTTCCAGAAGGTTACATGCACAGGGAAAACACATTTCAGATAATTTTATCTGATCAAAAAAGGTCTTTTTTTTCATTTTTCTTCAGAATGAGTGGTTGTTCCATCACAGAGAGAAGTATTGACATCTTACATCCACATCTGAGCAGCTTATCACGACTGAGAGAGCTTGACATGAGCAACAACATCCTGCAAGGTTCAGCAGTGGATAAGTTGTCTGAGGGACTGAGACATTCATTTTGTCAACTGGAAATTCTCAGGTCAGAATGGAGTAAAGTAATATTTGAAATTTAGCCATTACATTTTTTGGACATGCTTAACATGATATTTTTTCTGTTCTTTTGCACTTCTTTTTCCCCAAAGACTGAATCTTTGTTGCCTCTCAGAAACTAGTTGTGAAGCTTTGTCTGCAGTTCTCAACTCTGAGTCTGCTAGCCTTAAAGAGCTGGACCTAAGCAACAACAACCTGCGTGATTCAGGAGTGAAGTTGCTATCGACTGGACTGGAGAGTTCATACTGTAGGCTAGAAACTCTAAGGTAATCCCTGACTAATGAGCTCATTGGATGATTGTTGAACTCAGTCCAGTAAAATTCTGACTCAAAGGAAAAGTGCTAGTTAAAAAAGGGACTGTATTCTTAGTGAAATCAGTCTGGTATTTCATCAGAAAAATAAACCTTAAATAATACTACACTAGTAAATTACAAGTTCTGGTGAGAACCCAATAAAACTTTTGCCACTTCTGATGCGTTTATTTTGGGCATTCTGAAGCCTTTTTGCTTTGTGTTATCTTTACTGCATTAGTTTGATTTTAAAATGTTAATGTGCTTTGTGAAAGTGGTCAAACTGCCTAATTTTTTTCTTGAACTTGACACAGAAAAACATACTTCTATGTCTTTTATAAGGCAAAACAGTGGCCCATCATCGTGATGTGCAAAGATAAAGATTTGCTAAAAAAGTTATTAATTTTAGCAAATAGAATTTTGCTAATTATTTGCAAATTCTTTTAGCTAATAATATTCTAGAAAGTGTGATGTACATTTGTATTTAGTCCCTTTTACTCTAACATCCTGAAGTACAACCAACCTACCTTCAGAAAGCGTGTAGGTACTAAAATAGATAGAACTTGGCAAGATATCTAATATAATCCTCATTTTTATTCTGAAAATAAAGTTTGTCTTTTCCCAACATCTGTAAAAGAAAAAAAAAATGTCATCACCTTTGGTGACCAAAGCCTTCAGTTTGTAAGAATGACACACTACATTGTTCTGTGTGTGTAGACTGTCTGGCTGTATGATCACAGGAGAAGGATTTGCTTCTCTGGCATCAGCTTTGAATTCCAACCCTTCCCATCTGAGAGAACTCGATCTGACCTATAACCATTCAGATGATGCTGGAGTAAAGCTTTTATCTGCTAATTTGAAGGATCCACAGTCCAAGCTTGAAGTTCTCAGGTATGGAAAGGCCCGATTCAGTCACAGACAAATTCACTGTGTTGAGACGAAGAAAATATGTTACAGTCACGTAAAGAAGTATTAACATTTTTCTTCCCTGCTAAATTTCTTCAGAACAGATCCAGCTGGAGTCGAGTGGTTAACACCAGGACTGAGGAAATGTAAGTACAATTTTGTTTTTGAACTTATCACTAGTTCACAAAAAAGCAAGCCCCAGGCTATTTTATTAATTGCTAATTTTTGGGATCAGAAACCAGGACCTAAACTAACAAATGGGGACAAAAGCCAGATTCTGCCTATAGCAAACTCCAACAACCACATGTCCACAAAAAACATTTTGCTGTCTAGGCTGTGGGTTCACACTAATCCAGTGTTTTGGGAGACCAAAACCAATCATTTGTGAAGATAGGCTCCAGAGTGGAAGAATTTCAAAATGCCAGTTTCATGTTTCAGTGTTGCGATGGCTTGAGAGCCCCACGTTTGGCATGTTTATTCTTCTCTACATATGGTGAATTGGTTAGCTCTTTATAGCTCCAGTTGCAACTGAAAGACGGTTGTGACGTGTATAAAGATAGCTCAAACACAGCGTTTCAGGACTATCACTGTCCTCTCTCTTTGAGGCTGGCTAACGTTTTTGGATTACTCTTTTTTATTTCTGGGTCATTCAGTCTTATCACCAATTCAGACTGAATGTTTTATTTTTCTAATATTGACTTAAACATCTTTTCTTTTCACAGTGAACAGTTTTTGACATAAGTACATTTGAGCAAGATAAGCTTTCTCTGTGGAGTCTCTGTTACTAACTATGAACCATGTAGGTATCATGGTGTACATGTGAGCTGCATCTTTTTTGAAGTCATAAAGTAGCTCCATATCTCTCTGTGACTGGTGTGTGCCACACTCACACAAACAGTGTTGCAGTGCCACCAATTGGCCTGGCATGCCTACTACAATGTCTTCGGTGGCGTGACATCCTCTAATTTGAACATATTATTTTTTGTTTTTAAAAATTTACCATGTTCGTCTCTGTGTGGACGATGTCATAGATTATGTTTGATTTATTATGGAGGAAATATGTTCCAGAATAGCTTACAGGTGAACAGATAAAGGAATGAAAAATTAAACATGACAAAACAAAGGGGAAAACTTCTCCATCAACATGCTGCAATGTAATAAACAGTCCATCTGTTGGAGTGCATATTTATACATGTCTTTCTTAGAATGTGTTTTATCAAGAATACCTCCTCTGTGACTTGGTTTGCTATTGTCTGAAACTTTTTGCTAAAACCAGAAGTTTATCTGGAGCTACACTTTTTTGGCTACATTGCCTAAAATCTGTAGCAATAGTTTTATAATATATAGTTAGAAGGATAGATGTGTTTATTGAAATGTCCAGGTGAGATAAAGTGGAGAGGGGATATAGGGTAATGTGTTTCATTATAACTACTATTACTGTGAATCGCAGGATTTACTCACAAGGCATTATTTTCTGTTTTGCTCTTCAGATTGGTGTAAACTCACAATGGACACAAACTCGGTGAACCGAAATGTGAAACTGTCAGACAACAACACAAAGGCATCATATGTGGAGGAGGCTCAGCCATATCCCGATCATCCAGACAGGTTTGAGAAGAACCATCAGGTGATGTGTTCAAATGGTCTGACAGGTCGCTGTTACTGGGAGGTTGAGCTAATGGGAGGGGTTCACATTTCAGTGAGCTACAAAGGAATTATCAGGAGAGGAGAGGGAAATAATGGTTGGTTTGGTGGAAATGACCAATCCTGGACTTTGTTCTATGATGGCAACTCTTACTCTGTTTGGCACAATAAAAAAGGAATATCCATCCCTTACACCACAGTGGTCACACCTACTTCATCTCACAGAGTAGGAGTGTATTTGGACTGGCCGGCAGGAACGCTGTCCTTCTACAGAGTCTCCTCGGACACATTGATCCACATCCACACTTTCCACACCACATTCGCTGAAGCTCTTTATCCAGGATTCGGATTGTGGTCTTGGGTCAATGTTCCAAAAGGTTCATCACTGCGTCTGATCTCTTTATTGGAGTGATCAGGTCTTTTAGCACAATGAGATGGAGAGGTACCAAGCTAGCACTTATCAGCTTAACCAGCTTCTTTGCTATATTGACGTTACAACTTACTTGCAATATGATGTAACACTCATTTTGTTACAATATAAACTGTCTTGTCAAAGTTATTTATTTATGTATTTATTCACTTTTTTTTTTAATTAAATGCTTTTTACCTGCATATAATAGTAAAACTCAATGAGCCAGTAAATGATTAAGAAGCTTAATCAGAAATATTCTTTGACATTGTTATAAATGGTCTTTGTATTTTATATGTAAATTGTCTTTTAACCTTGAGTACAAAAGGTCATTTATTAGGATAAAATAATATCCATAGGTGGTTTTGAATGATACTGAAATAATTTGAATTTGACTCAAAGGAATTAATTCTGCTTAAATGTTTCCAAACAGCACTTTTAGTATTTGATTGAATCCGTTTATATCAAAGAGATGAATCAAAGTAGAAAGGACTCATTATTTAGGTAGAGACACATTGTTACTGAGGTCAGGGAAAAATAATTGTACTTGTTTTATAATAACTGAGCTGTACTGTAGAGTGTTTGTGTACGTTCAAATCTGTCTTTACAAGCTGTAATTTGACTGTCATTTAAGTATTAGTGAATTTAAGGACTATATTTGTTTCATTATATTATACATTCAGTATGTTGCACTTTCATGCTCGGGAGAAGAGGTATCCCGGCTTATTTTCCGATGTTGCAGAAGGGCAATGCAATTTTTAAACTGGGCATATTTAACATGAATAACAGTAGCCTGTTACAGTACCAGGGGAAACGTTACATGAGGGACTTTGCATGTGTGGAGAAATACCAAAGCAAAAACAAAACACAGGCTTAAGAAAAAATTGTGTCACGATTTTATAAAACATGTACTTTGGACAAAGATGACTATGGATAACTTATTATAAGTGGTTATCAATGTTTTTGTCAGGATTTTAGGGATTTGGTGTTGTCTACTTTTCATTGAACTGAGGTGCTGGTAGGTTAAAAAAATGCATACAGTTCTTTAGGGCTGGGAAGCAAATCTTTTTGCTAATTAGAAACTGTTAAGGAAATGCACAATACCAGGAACCAGTAAAAACACAGAAATTATGTTACCTGTCTAATTACATAATTAACATCAACAGCTACATATTTCTGACTTTTTAATAAAGACACTGTATTGAGCTTAAATACTCAATTTCTATTTTACTGCCATCAAACTATTTTTTTTAAAGGGTCATCTTTACCAAAGTTGTCAATATCACTTTAAATGATTACCGTAAATTTAATAAAAAAATATATATATATCTTTTTTTTTCACGAGATAACATGATTGTGCAGCAGTATCTTTTCTCCTGGTAATGAACTCTTGTTCATTTTCCAGTTTAATTTCCTTCTGTATATTGTCAATAGTTTTGCACACCATTTTTTTTCTTGAATATATATGCTCCCAAGTTTTATTCTCTCAGATCACACGCTCATTTTACTTGCAAATTGTTTTAAGCATGTTCATACCTCTCAGGAACTTGTCTATAATTTTTTTTAGATTTTTGTTCTTTGAGTTACTGTATATGCATTTCAGTTTCTGAAAGTTAAAAGTTTATTTTTAACTATCTACATTTATCTGGATTATTTTTGACTGCTTTTTCTTTGCAAGACAAACTGACATTTCTAGTTTAAACTGGCATACTTGTACAACCTTCTCAAAATAAATTGTTGGAATTTAACCCTATTCCTTTTTACCAAACCTAATTTCCTTAGGAGTGAGGTCAGAGCTTGTGATTGCAATGTTGGAATGTTGATTTTGATTTCTTTAAGCCACTTTGGTGCTAATTTGGTGAAATGCATAAGGTCATTGTCCATTTGGAAGACACAATTGTGTCCAAGCTTTAGCCTCCAATCTGACGTCTTGATTGGTTGTTTTAGTCTTTCCACACATCTATTTGGGTGTGTATTTCAGTTAATATGATGTTTTCAGTCTTACAAGATTGATTGAAAGTCTGTTTTACAAGAAAATCTTGGCCAAGATTGGCAGAAGTACACAAATTTTACAGAACATTCATAGCAAAACTAAAAAAATTAACACCATCATCAATAAAATTAAATGTTTAACAGGACAGTCTTTTCAGATGAAAGTACATTTTGCATTTCACTTGATAATCATCAAAGTCCAAGAGGCTGGAGAAAGATTCGAAAGGTACAGAGGCTTCCTCAATTAAACATGATTTTGGGAGTTGTGTCCTTCAGTTCTCTCTTTTTTTTTAAGTTCAATCAGCTCAGCCATTTGCCAGGAACATTTGAGTGATTCATGTTTTCCTCTCCTGATTTCTTTCTATATATGCTAATTATATTTTCAGACAGGATTTGGCACTTACACACACACACACACACACACTGCCAAAATTACAAGATTCAGAGCATGTTGTATTATTTTTTTAGAGTCCAATGAAGGCCAGATTGTTTATGACTTGCATATCAAAACCTTGGAATTAATAGAGAAATGTTCTTGTAGTGTCTTCAAGTGTTCGCCAGATGGCAGTATTTCACCACTGACTTTCTCCATTGTCTTTCAGTTGATGGCTTTTATGTAGTCAAGAATTTCTTCACTGAATGAACAAACACCTGCAGTTTTTGTTAAAGTTTCATAAGTTTTTTTTTTCAATTGAAAGAAACTGATTTTCATATATATTTTCTTTTGCCTGCTTTTGTTATTTTTGTGATTATGTTATTTATATCATTTATTTTCACTTTGGTTCATAAAATACCCAAAATTTTCACAGAACTTTGTTTTGGTCAGTTTGATTATGTAATTTTTAAATATTAAATGATATACAATTTGATCAGTTACTCAGTACTCGAGTAGACGTTTTACCACATACTTTTTTTACTATTACTAGAATAATTTTGGGGGCAGCTACTTTTATTTTTATTTGAGTAAAACTATGTTGAAGTAGTGCTACTCTTACTTGAGTAAAATGTTTGGGTACTTTACCCACCTCTGCTTGCAAGGATAAGCAAGCTAATATTCTGATATATGAAGCTGCAACACAGTAACTGTTTCCCCTTGTTTTGTTAGTATTTCTGTTGTTTGTAAATCTTATTGTTTGCCTTTGTCTAAGTTTCCCATTTATATTTTAAAATTGCATGATATTTCCCCATGGGTCAAAGTTTTTTCTGTCTTTTTTCTCCAAAATCTGGTGGCTGCATTATTTAAACTCAACCCATTTTCTGCCTTTGCTGTTTGTTTTCAAGCTTTAAGCATAAACTGTGACGATACAGACACATGCACACAGAAAATAGGTTAAGAGCCCAAATGAGCAGCACACACATGATTATGCAACCTTTAATATTGGCAGTCAAAGTTTTTCAGTTCAATATGAGCAACGGCAGAAATAAAGCAGCTAATCTCCCACACTCTTTCTTTTTCTCCCCACCACTTCTGGGTTTTCTGTCATTCAAAGCTCTTAAACAAGAAAAGTCTTTTAGACTGAAACAGCCCACACGCGCTAATCTGTCAGCAAGTCTTTCATATAGGATTAACAAGACTGTAAAAGAGCAAATCACTGCTGGTAACTCATCCGTTACAAAACACTTATGGAGGCGGCAGCAGCGCCAGGAGGGGGAAGGAAGGAATTACTGGACAGCAGCAGGTCACTGTTGGTGCCATAGGAAAAAAAAGTATATGGGAACGAAGAAACTGCGTGAGAACAAAATTGGACTACTTACTGAATATGTCCTTTTTGATGGAAAATAATTAGAAAGTGTGTGATTAATAGTAAACATAATTTCACAGTGTAATTTACTTAAAATCAAAACAAAGGAAAGACTAAAATAAAATATTACAATCTGTTTATATTCCTAAAGGGCAATAATTTGTTACTTGTTGTCCAATAAATCTGTGGTACCTTACTTCTAATTGGCTGATCAATCTCTCTTTAGTAATACTCTCCATATTCAATATTGTAAGACCAAAATAAACAAACTAAAGATCAAAACTTTTATAATTTATAACTTTGTAACTGAACTTCTTTATGACTGTACAAATTAGGCAGTGAAACGTAAAAAACAAATTAAAGTCTGACTACTTTCTAGAAGCAATTTGCTGACTGTTTTTGGCAGCTAATACAGTCATTGTGCTTTATAACCTGGAGAAATGCAGGGAAGTAATTATTAAAGGAATACATTCCTGAAGTAAATCAGATGAGACAGAGATAAAACTTGTAACAGTACTATTTCATAAATGGGCCTTCATTATTAATAATTTATTTTTGTTTTTGAATGTGTATGCATTTAGTTTGTATGATGCTGTTAAGTATTTGGCCCCTTACAGATTTATTTATTTCATGTATTTTTTTTTGTCACACTTGTTTATTTCAGATCATCAAATTAGTTATCAAATTTGGGTTTGTGACTATTAAAGGAAAAATGATGCAAACCAAACTGATAGTATGTAAAACTATAACTGTTCACTACTACTAAAAACAACAGTTTCACTTCTAAATACTGGTGAATTTTTACCCGAAAACTCAGCTGTTTGCTCTAAATATGAATATTTATAAAAAATATTTAGCATCTTTGTGATTTCAACTATATATTAAGGTCAAAGATATTCACATACAGCTCTTACTTTTGGTATATGATGGTTGGGTACCAGTAAGAATATCTCCAGAATCCCCAATTCCCACTGCTGTGCAAAACAAAATGCATCAGGGACATGGCCATAAGCTTTTTTCAGAACCACAAAACATGCAGACCCAATTGCTGAAGTAAAGATCTGATGCACTATTAAACTACCAAGACTTTGTGCCACATAGCTCCTCCTGAATCTGAGGCACAGCAGTGGTTGAAGCCTCATGTCTGTTATGGCAAACTTTTTCAGGCAGACAGGAAAGTATCATCTCTTGATAGCTGGAAATCAATCTTGGGTCCCTATTTATAACTAGGTCCACCATCAGTCCACCACATGTTCTAACAAATTCCTCCATGCAACCCTAAAGAGGCAATCTGACAGCATCTGGATTGATTCTTCACGCATATATGTATGTGCTTCTAATCTTTGCAAAAGGTATAAAACAAGTCCTTCAAATTTCAGATTAATTTTGAATAAAGAACGAATGCCAGGAAGTACCCAGAAGATCATTAGATTTTTATAAACCTTCTTGTCTTTTATTTGTTTAATGCATTTAGTTTCCAAAAAGAATGATTCAGTTACATTGATGATGCAGTTTACAGTGATTGGGCTCCACACTGAGTACATGACATGCATTTAAGAAAAAATAAAATAAAATAAAAAACACAGTATACTCTTATTTTACATTCTCCACCCTGGAATAATTTTCACCCTGAATAACAAATAGAGAACTGAAAAGAAAGTCCAAAGCAACAACATTCAGGGATTTATGTTTAAGTATTTTGAATTGGACACACATCATCAGTTTAAAGTTTTAAAAAGCTGCTAATTTGCTCTCTTTTTCGCCTTCTTCATTTGCAGATGCTAAAAGCGAAAGTGGTTTGCAGATGCCAATAAATCAGTCAGTGTAACAATGTTAACATATTCTAGTGCAAATGCCAACAAAGACTGGAATGTGTTCAAAGTTTCTCAAGTGTTTATCAGAATGTCTCCTGTCCTTACAGGGAGAGTAAACATGACGATGACTGAGCACTTTCATCATTTATCGGCAGGATTCAGCAGGGCAGTAAGTTCATATCAAAATGTTAGAAATAAGACAAATTTTGTGACATCTTCCACAAAAGCGAAACCTTATTGGAAGATTTTTCTTCACTCTACAAAAATGTTCATTGATTTAGCTGTTTTTGACTAGATGAAGATGAACTGATGGTTTTAAATATTAGTTTCTGGGGCTCCTGACAACAGAACGTGCTTTGACAATCCAGTCCTTTTGTTTATGCTTTTCCCTCTAATCATCACATCAACATTTAGGATGTTAAAGAGGAACACCAGGAGGGAGCTGATGTATCTGGGCTTCATTTCCTGTCCTGTCAGAACCTTTTATCTCTCACACTCCTAAATATGCTTCTGTCCTACTAAATCACAAATGTTTCCTGTACGATCTTTTTTTTCCTAACCATTAAAAAAAAATGCATTAAAACTACTCATTGGTTTTTATGTATCTTATATAGTAGGATGAGTTGAGGACAAGCACAGATGCAACAGAAATGCCACACTAACCTCACATTAACAAAATGGAAATAGCCCTTTTCAAAGACAGTTCACATTCCGTGATGCCTCGAGATGAGTCCCTCTGAGAGACTACGTTACATACAGACAATGTATGGCTGTTGTTTCCACAAAGGGCCAATGGCAAATGGTAGTCAAATCTCTTTTTCCTAGCTCCCATGGGTATGTGTATTTAAGGTTTTCCAAGTACAGCAGGGGAGAGGGGCCTGTCCTTTGAAGCACAAGATATTTAAGGAATCTTTGCTTGGAAGTAAT
This sequence comes from Girardinus metallicus, assembly GCA_903067095.1. Classification (NCBI taxonomy): domain Eukaryota; kingdom Metazoa; phylum Chordata; class Actinopteri; order Cyprinodontiformes; family Poeciliidae; genus Girardinus; species Girardinus metallicus. The sequence continues at coordinate 64,474 of CAEGAE010068949.1, read as the reverse complement.
TAATGCAGGGGATTATCCTCAGATTAGCCAGTGAAAGTGGGATGCATTAAATAAAACAAAGGTGTTAAACACATGTTTAATGTTTGTTTTCAGTGAGTATATTTCCAGCTGGTCTGTTGGCTTTCATTTTTCACAAGATGTTGGCAGAAACCCAAATAATCCAGGCATTTAAAGAAATGCATCATATATTAGCTACTAGTTCAAACTGTTGGCCTGTAAAAATCTTTCTGATTACAAACACATTACACAAGAACCATGTCATGATAGGCAAAAAGCATAGATTTTTGACAGAGGAGTCAAAAATCAAAGAACAGCCCATTAACATTTGATGAGAGCTTTAGAAAAAAACATTAGGTGTAATTTTCCATCAAGCCAATAACACAGCACTCAGTTACAATGACCTTTTTGTACTTTGACTGCACAAGACTCCACTGCTGAAAAAAAATGTATTAATCAAGTTTAAAGTTCACTAGAGAACATTTGGAAAATCCTGGGACAATATTCTGGTCAGTTCAGCCAGAGTCCAGACTGGAGTCAGACTGAGGATCTGTGAAGGGAACTAAAGATTAGGGTGATGATAAAGAGGCGTTTCAACCTCAAAAACCTGGATCTCAAAGACCAGTGGAAATATACAAGCTGCTGGTCAGCAATTATAATTTATTGCTAATAAATTATTTTGTTAATTTATACCCTTTTTAAATTTTTTGTTGTTTTTCAAAAAGATGCTCATCTCATTTCTCATCAGAAACAGACTTCTTAGTTGGACAAATATGATTGGAATTTAAAATCTGCCAGGGTCGTGAATCATTTTGGATTTAAATTTACAAGGCTGGAAGATAAGAGACAGTTAGTGATTCCAATCCTAACCCACATTGTTAATTATGAAGTTGTTCTTTGGTCCTAAATTAGACAAGTTTTGAAAATGGTGCTCATTAGATTGTGCTTGTTTGTTGGTCTCACACCTTTCCACATCCTCCGGTTCTATATTTAAGATAATAAAGCATCAGTTTATTAGGGCCACAGCCCAAATCGTGGGAGGGGAAGTGGCAAGAACTGGTGCTAAAGGAAGGACTTGTACCAGTTTTGCAGTGGAAATGGTTTGGTGGGAAAACCCTCTTTGTTATGCTTTTTCTTTTTTTTCCAAATTAGGGAGCAATAAGGGGCAGTGTTTTGGAAATAACATGAATTATTTCCTGCTCTCAATGCCTTTATATTTGCTTCACATCCAAAAAATACAAACTATGAAGCCTCCACTTATTTAGAGAAAGCAAAAAACATGAAAGAGTCATCAAGCCCCAGATAGAGCTGATTTTCTGGATCCAATGCACAGATTCTGTTGCCTGGAGACTCCTACAGAAACAGCAGCTCAAGATTAAACACATATTTCTTTGTGTGTGACATTCGGTTTATTCTTGTCTCTACCAAACACTTGCATGCTCAATATCTAAAAGGAATGTGTTGAGTATCTTTTTTTTTCTTCAGGCATGGCACAACTAGGAGACAAAATCAGCTTCTTCCTCTGCACATTATAGCTCAAAGACACATTTACAGTTTTAAACAAGGACTATGTGAATCAACATGGTCTCACATCACAGACATGTAGAAAGACACACATATAAACACGCACACACTTACAGTTCACATATAATACACAGAGACACTTCTAACAATGGATTCTCTTTTCCATATATTTTTCTTGTGTATACATAAAGTATACAATATAGTGGTGAAGATTTACAAACAGATACACTGTGTCTAATTTTATAACAGAAAACAAACATCAGACAGTTGAAATATACTGTTTTTTAAAATCATTTTAAGTAATTATTGCAGTCTAAACAATATGGCTTTGTCTAGTGAAAAGTCCTATCTGAGCTAGAAAATGAGTAAAATAAAGGAACAGGTTTTACAGTGTGCAGCTTCTTCATCAGTCCTATTAATCTCTAAATTTATTTACATTGGAACAATGTATTAATCACACACGCTGCATAACTAACCACTGACTCGCCATCAGGTTGTTTAGGAATGACCGACATGCTTTGTTTTACCCATGAACGTCCATATATTCAAGTACTTTCACTAGAGATTGTTGCTGAATCACAGTACATCTACTCAAATACGACGTGACGAATCACTATAGTTTTTTTTTTTTTTGTTGTTGGACTAAAAGATGCAGGAAAGTGAAGTACTATCAGCTCTTCAGGCAGTGAGATGCAACAGCTCACACACCCTTTCCTCTCCGGCTTGGCCTAAACTTTTGTTTTCTACGCAGTACGGCAGAGTTTTTCACCAGCAAGCAAACTGGCAGCGACGAAAGAAACAGAGAGATCTCACCAGGATTTCTTTGGTCTTGATGTCGATGAGCTTCACTTGAGGTGAACATCGAAAAATAACAATCTTGGTTGCACTGAAAATTTTTTGCAGCACGTTAACAAAATAAAAGAAACAGTACTCTCAATCATTGCCTGATAAGTAATATCCATTAAAATATAATAATGAAAATATATAATAAAATGAGTTTGTGATCTAAATGAGCAAATATTTATCAACCATCAATGACAGAAGTAAGGAGATACCCCCAAGCGTTTCAGGGTTGAGTTGTTTGATTGTCTAAGTGAATCAGACTACTAACTTTATTTATATTTTTCCCATCTTTTACACAAACAAATATAAAATTATTCAAAGGGTTATGGAAGATCTGCTCGAATATAACATTTTCTAGATTTCAGCCTGCTTAACATTTTTTTTTACTTGATGGTAATCTAATAAACTGTTGGCAATTTATGTGTAAAACAAAATGGCCTCTTGAAGGATTTTCTGAACACCTTTGTGCGAAAAATAGTGCTATTTTAACACAAAATAGATCATTCCAAAAACAGTTTTTAACAACTACATTGACTCACAAATTAATCCCTCACTTACGACTTCCTCTGTAAGAGGAGATGATATGAAGGCACATGTCCTAAAAACGTTTCTAATGTAGCAAATGCCATTAAAAGACCTTCTTTAGGCTTGTAAAAGTAGAAAACGCCCACTATGGTGACTGAAGTTTGCTGGAAAATGTGGTGGCAGTGCTCTTTGAAAATGTGTGCACTGTGGAACGTTGTTCTCCATTAAAGGAATGTGACAATGCTTCAATCTAAATCAATACACAATAAAAGTAAGAAAAGGATAAAACATGCACTACCTGGCAGTTGAAAGGATAATGCAGGAAAAACCAAAAATTAAAATAATGAAATCTTTGAAGAGTAGAAAAGAAAGAAGTAAAAGGTCTCTACAAAGGCAGTGTGCAGCCTCTAAAAGTTTGAGAAACCCCCGTCCCCTCCCAATATCCTTTTTGCTCCTGACGAATTTTGAAACTCAAACATCTACAATCAAAGCCATTTCACACATAATCTTGACCTGACATATAATCTTGACCCAAAGTCCCCGACACAAAGAATCCCTGCTTCCCCATTGCCCTGCAGCCTGGCCCCAGGCCAGAACGGACCCTAAATTTAGGGTTCGTTTGATTCGTTTTGTTTTTCTGCTTTACTTCTTGAACATATCCTGTAGAGGTCCGGGAAGGTACTTAAGGACAGTGTCGAGAATGCTCTCCTCATCCTCTTCGTCGTCTCCGCAGCCTCTCGGGATTGCCTTCTTTGGGCGTGTCAGTGATCCCTCACATGCCTGCTCCATGGCTGCTTTCTCCTCCGCCTCCTTTTCCTCTTTCTTTTTCAAGCCGTACTGGCAGGCAGAAAGACAGGTGGTGGGAAGAGGAAGACAGAGGAAATTAATCCTAACTCTATTTAAGTCTTTTTGTTCACCTCGCAGCTTGTGCAAGAGAATTCAATTATATTTGATTTTCTATTTTGGGATTACAATAATTTACAAAAGACTGGTTGGAAATTAAAAAAGCGACCTCATGCAAGAAAAGCATAAATCACACTTCTAAGTTACCAAGAATAATCTGATGGTTTTGTTTTATTTAAACAAGCAAATATTTCATTGTTAATTAAACCTTAAGAAAGACCATGAACACATTTTTGCAGGGTGACACAGTTGCTTGAAATGAAGGTGAAAAGAGAGTTTAATAAAAAGGACCATTTCTAATGGACAAAAATGCAATGCATACACATTTTCTTATTTCAAGAAGAAACCATTTCAAGCAAAGATTTCAGCAAAAATGCTTAGGTTTAAGTTTTTACACTCTCTTGATTGACTGGCATCAAACATGACTCAATTTATAAAATCTTTTACATATTAAGTCTCAAAGAAAAGAGTCTGTCAAAGAAGTGGATTCTATGAAGATATCAGGAGAAAGTAGGGAGCTGAATTTTCTGTCAGAAGCAACACAACTTCAGTTTGAAATGGTAATGTTTTGAACCCATTTGATCAACATCAGAAATAACAACCCATCTCAAGCATGCTCTGACAATCCCTTAACAAGGTCATTATCACAGGCTGTACAGACAGAAACTCAAACATCCCACAGTGCCTAAAATACATCCTTTGCATCAATTATCAGTTGAGCAGGGGAAAAGGATGACTTGGAAAAATGGCTCAATTTGGGTATAAAAAGATTTCACCACTATAAAGCATCAAAAACAGCTTTGTTGTAGCTTTTGTGGCACCTCTAATAATATAAATAAGAAGCTGGTCTTCTGTAGCTTGGACTGCTGGAAGTATTTTTGGCTCTAAGCAGCGTTGATCAGAGTGAGGTATTTTTGATCAAATGAGCTAAAGCCTGAAGCTCTTCCACTTGGTCATAAATGTGGGACGCTGCAACAAAGATGAAGAAAATGAGGCTAAAACAAAGCCTTTCAGGAAATAAGTTGTCCTAGATCAGAGGAAAATTTTCTCGTTTCTGTTTATCATCACTTCATATTTTGTTTTCAGGACTGGAGTAGCTAAATATTGACCACGGCAAAATACTGCAAGAAAGTCTGCTTAGAAGGGAGAATATTCACTCCATTTAAATCATCATTCTTGATAGAGATGGTCAAATTTAACATATTGTCTCATAATAATTTATAAAAATTTACCTTGTCCCTGATGGTCTGTCGTACTTTTTCCCTCTCTGCCTCCATTCGGGCATGTTTAGCCTTTCTCTCCTCCTCCTGTTGCCTCAGCGCCTCCTGTCGCTCCTCTTCTTTCTTAGCTGCCTCCGGATCCTTCTCTTCCTCCCCACCGAGCATCTTACCCATGTCCTTGGTGGCCCCTGGACCAAGGTCAGGCAAACGTATGTGGTTAACAAGCATCCCAACAATCAAACAAACAAGAACTCAGATTGTGTAAATGACAGTTTTTCTGAGATTATTCTGCATTTAAAACGGAAAGTTGCCACATTTTATATTTCAGACTCAGCATTTCTTGAGGATTATGTTATGATTGGATGAACTGCAGATCCTTAAGATGTCTCATAAACAAGACAGAAGAAGAAGGGCCAGCTGGACGATTTTCAGAGAACAAATGAGGCCAGGGACGACACATTCTTCCGTCCGGTGTCGGCCATCTGTCCCACCTACCTGAGCGTAAACATTCTGGCACCACACTGATCATGATTTACAAGTTTCAACGTCTGCTTCATGTTATGTAGCCAATGTATTAAAAGGTCAGCATTTTTTTTTACATGGAGTTGTTGATTATTCACACAAAGAGTGACATTTTGTAACAGAGTGAAAAGTAAATAGGAAAACAAAAAAGGTTTGATTCTCAAAGATTTTCCTTCAAAAAATAAATTCACCAAATCTAAAGCTTGGAAATGATGACAATTAAACCTTGAAATTATTAGATTTTGAAAAGCTCTACCAAAAGTTTATGATTTGTGCCAGCTTATATCAGAGCAGGCTGACCACACATCAAGTTAAATTTCCCTGAGAGGGACGCCTCAGGATTATTTCATGTTAGGCTTTTCTCTGCATCAATTCTTAAAACCAGATAATTTCTTAATTTTTTAAAAAAGACGCTTCCCAGACATCAAAGCAACGTATCAATAATGCTGTTGTTACCTCAGTCCGATCAATAGTAAATACAGGACCACCTGAGAGTGTATGAATTATGGATTGTCCAGTAGAGAGAAAACTTCATCTGAGTATCGATCTGCCTCTCGGGCGCTGGTGTAAGGACGGCCTGGCTGGTGGCCTGCTTTTCCAAGAATCCCCTTTGTTAGACCAGAACCTGAAAACAGATTCTGTGTGTTTGACAGCTGAGATTGTTCATTTGAAGAAAAGCAAGAACAGAGTCGAGGAACACCAGAGGGAAATCTGTTTTCTGCAATGAATCTTCTGGTAATGCTACTGCCAACTGGAAACTGAATGATTTTAGGTAATGTTATGTACTCTAATTATGTTTTCAATTTATTATATTGTTTTGCTCTGTTCATCATGATCTTGTGAGGCTGGAGATTATACTTAAAGCATAAACTGAACCACCTTCACACAGGACAATGACATCTTCACACTCTCAAGGTAGCAGGAAATTTGGAAAACCTATTTGTGTGAAGGCAGCCAGGATACCACTATGCTTTTAGTACTCACTAGAAAATAGACATTAACAGGTGGGAGATTTTGTACTTAAAATAATGAACAGTTCACGTTTTAGTCAGACCGCAAGATGCTCAATAGAGCAGAAAGGGAAAAACAGTTCTTTATAAAAATAATATGGCAGCTGATCTTAGGTTTGGAAAGTTTGATCTACATAAACCACAAGGCTTCTGGAAAGATAAAACCATAGTGAAGAGATGTCTGAATTTAATGCAGAGTACCAGGGGCGAAGCACATCAGGACAAACACTACATATCAGTCACGATGCACTGTGGTAGAGGGATCATGATTTGCGCTTGTTTTGCAGCCGCAGGAACTTGTCACTTTGATGTTTTTGAGTCGAGCTCAAATTCCATACAGCAAAATATTTATGAGCGAAATGTGAGGCCATCCTTTTGACTGCTGAAGCTTGACCCAAACCGGGTCATCGACAATGACCTGAAGCAATGGTGCCTCCAGAATATTTTCATAGGGGTGGGAAAATGAGACCAGTGGAGATGTATTGGGTTTTAAAAGTATATCTTGTTTCAATTAAGATTGAGGTTTGTTTGAACTGAAAAACATAAGTCAGTGGGGTAGCAAGTAATTGGGGGGCATCCGGAGGGGCTCAACAGACCCAAAACAAATCAGCAAATCATAAACATAACAACTAAAAATTAAAATATCCACAGTGTTGCAATGGTCCAGCCAAACCCCAAAATTTCCAAGCTGTTGAATCAAAGAGGTATGAGATGACGAATGAATATGATCTTAAGTCCCGGCATTAGTCGGTATTTCTGCTCTTTCTGAAACCCGTCGTAGAGCTTGAGATCAGAACTGGAGGTTTTGGGACGTATTGTGTAGTGGAAGAAATACAGATGCATCCGTTATGGGTTCGATCTCTGACCTTCAGATCTTTGCTGCATGTCTACCTCCCTGCCCATTTCCTGTCTGGTAGCTGTCAATAAAAACCACTAGTGTCAAAAAAATCTTCTTTGATAAAAAAGAATGAACTTGGGGTTATTTATGTCTATGAAATAGTGATATACTAAAACGGGGGACTAATAAGCCACAGCAGAAAAAGCAGAACAATCTGGAGCAAACTGTTCCTTGAAGCCATCATACGTGACTTGAAGCACACCCTCTGGGGTGAGTGAGCTGAAGGGAGGCAGGTCTTGTCGCTCAGCAGCAGACCCATGCAGAGGCCCTAATGGCCCTGCAGTGCAGTGTGTTTACAGCAAACGTGAAGTTGACAAATTAGCACTCAGCTGGTGGGAGGAACGGGCAGTGAAATGTTCCAGTGGACTCACTGGGGAGTCGGGTTAAGGTCAGGCTGCCTGATGTGGGTGCTTCAATGTGTTAAAACACTCAAATAAGTGCAGGCATGTTTGCAAACACCTTTGTGTCAAGGATGTAATCTATTTGATTTCCTTCATTTTTCATAAAATTAAACCTCAGCATTTGTCTAAAATAAAAAAAACAATATTTAATTTGAATGAAACTACCTTAGAATTCAAAAAGAGAGAAACATTAAAGCCAAAATCTTAGAGTCTACAGAGCACAGAATAAACTATACAGATAAGTGTCCTTGTGTTAGTATTTAGATGAGTGAGCAAACCCTTGGACAAAAATGTCCACGTGATTCACAAAAAGCTATACTTAATATGACTGAGGTACTAAAAAAGAACAGAGAGCAGAAATGTTAGAAACAACCCTTTGGGATCAAAATGATCTTGACACACTACCGGAGGACAAAACACCGGATATGTTAGATTTATTGGGCTTCTTAATGTCAGTGTTATCTCTCGAGAGGTTGTCCTTTGACCATTTTGATCCATCTGTTATCTTCTTCTGACCTATTTGTCCTTTTCTGCTCTACTTCTCACCCTCTTCTGTTTTGTTTTCCTTGAGTCTCACTTTAATAAGATATTTCAGACCTAACTTTATCATATAGTCTTCATGTTCTTTTTCCTCCTTCATTAGGAACCCAAAGTCTTTTTCCTCCTTGTCCTTTTTTTCATTCCTTGCATTTTCTTGGTCCTGTCCAATCTTTGACCAGTTTTAGTTTGTTTCTCTAAATAAATTCACACATTTCTAGAATATAGACAAAGCTTTTGTTTTGTTTTGATACATCTCATTGTTTTGTGTATTTAGCATTCTAATTCATTAGTGCTGTTCTACCAGAAGGAGTTTAGTGCATGAAAGCCCTAGGTGGGAAAAGTAAAGACTGTTTGGCAGATAATGTGTTTGCAGACAATGGCCTAACTACAAAAACTATGTGTATGGAGAACTAATTCTGAACACCACTCCAAACGTGTCATTCCAATGAGGAAACTTTGAGGTGGCAGCATCATCCTGTGGCGGTGCATTTCTTTTGCAGACAGAGAAAAAAAACAAACATAATTGGTAGGAAGATGCATGAAGGTAATTGCGGGTGAGAATGCTACACCTTGTATATGTACATTTATGTAAATGTTGAGGAAAAAAAGAATAATTTTCCTTCCACTTCACATTTTAACACCATGTAGCTACAATAAAGAGGTGCAAACAAAGTTGGAAAGTATGAGGGGTGAAAGAAGAAAGTTAAAGTCGGATAGATGAGGCGTGCACTGCTGACTCCTCCTCTAGCCTGTCAGATGGATTGCAGTGCTGCAGGGGTGGAAGGGTTTGAAAAATTGAGCTAATTTAAATAATGGATCACCTCTACCTCCAAATTACACCCTCATAAGTCACAAGAGAGGCTAAAATCCTGCACCATACATCAGCTGGCATGATCCTGTTTGTTTTGTAGCACTAACACCTGCTTGATCCTCACTTAAAAACCTAACACATCCATACCAAAGTGCTACTGAGCAGCACAAACTGTCCGGGTCTTAGAGCCTTTGATTAAACTGCCTTTCAGCTGCAGGTTATCACAGAATCCTTGCTTGTTCATCTTTCTCACACCTGCACAGGAAATGAAACAGAAGGCTGGACGCTGCCTGGTCCAAACGGCCTAACGCTGGTCCTATAGTTATTATCTCCTCCTTATCTTTCAGTTCAGCTTCTTTATGAGAAAAGACAAGGATATCACAGGTTTGATTTTCTGATAAAGGAAAAGCAGAATGTTAGAGTCTGAAACAGAACAGACAGCAGAATGAACACCGGAGATGTTGCTTTCAACCCTATATGTGAATTATTATCAGAATTCAATACATCAATATCTCTTCATCTTGTACAAAGCAAAAACTCTTTCTTTAGATAAACTTAGCACAAATATAAAATGCAATAAAATCAAACAAGGGCCAGAAGGAGATTTTTATACCTCAGCCTGATTAGTGAAGTCAGTCAGAGGTGTAGATATGAACCTTCTTTGACTAAACACAGTTTAAAGTGAACTGCAGAAAAGCAACTTAAGTGAGTTAAAGTTCTCCTTCTGGCTTCTGATTTTATATATCAATATAAATCCAGTCGAGTGTCAGGGAAATAAGAACTATCCAGTTCAAAGAGAACAGGTCAACGGCACTCTACAGATTCTCTGTGGGTGGTAAATTATGGCCTTTCAATTTGAGATTGATGGTTGGATGAAAGTGTGTGACAGAGCCAATTAAAATGCAAGGAATGAAGAAGGTAGTGTGTGGTTCTGCTGCATGAAGGGACAGGGTCAGAACCAGGGAGAAGTTCATATCTAATGTGAAAAGGAGGAACCAATAGAAAGAAAAACGGTGACATGGCTAACAGGAGGATGTGAGAATTAAATGACGGGAGGTTTGAAGAATATTACGGATTTGCTGTCTACGATTAAAACGTTAAACTTCAGGCTTCAGCTAATCAGGGGGAAGATTAGTTAATAAAAAACCTTGCTGCTTCATTGCACATTGGGAGACTTCTTTCCTATTTCAGCCTAAACACACAACAAATTGTCTCTTAAGCTACAGCTTTGTTGTTACATATCTTCAGGTATTGAGGGTGAAAAAATTTGTAGAAATGAGAAATTATATGTACGAGAAATGTTGTACCACAGCAGCAATGTGTCCAATTTTCTGCTTAAAATCTATTGATTTCTTTTACCTTTCATGAAAATAGTAAAAATAGCAAAATTAGACTTACTGAGGTTTCTATTCTCTTTTGTTATTTTAGTGTCATAATTGGAAACAAAGGTAAATTTATATAGTATGAAATTTTTATTTAGAATATTAAGACAATTAGAACATTTTAAAGTGTTTAGAAACAAAACATGAAAATATTTTCAATGCATGTGGCCTAAGGAGTTGGGCTAGAAGAAAAATGTTTTCTTGTTTAATTCTCCCCAACCTTGGTCAGAAAATGTCTAAAATGTCTAAAAAAAATGTCTAAAATCCTTATCCATGTAAACCTTGGTAGAGGCAGCAACATAATTGGGGATGTCTCTTTTCATATTAAAATAGTTTTGTTTTGTCAAGGTGGAGGAAATAATGATCAGTTTCTTACAGTATTTTTTATATTAGACTTTTAGGTATCACCTAGAAAACTAAAGATGAAGAGAAACTTATTTTTTCAGCACATCCAAAAACACATAGACATGACTTTATAGTCTACAAATAAAAGTTTTGGAATTGGAGTCCAGAGACACCTGACAGATTTTCTTTATTCAAGAGACATTAGGAAGTTTGGCAATAAAGATTTGGGAAATGTTGACAAATTAAACAGTTGCATGTTGACATACTCACCAAAGAAAGCTAAATACTGAGTGAATGAATTTGTGCAACCAGTTATTGCAGCTTTGATTTCTGTATGTTTTCCATCAAATAGATTTGTTTTATTTGTATTCATAAATGTCACATTAAAGGTGGAGAAGATATTAAAAGCGACAGCAGGGTGCTATTATGATTCATAATGTCTCCTCTGATTCAGTGAAACTTCTTGAATCTTAACATCAGCTACATTAGCGCCATCAGTGGTTGCACAGTTGAAAAGTGGAAAACAGATGAGTAAAAGTCAAAAGAGGAAGAATTAAGAGAACAAATGCTGAGCAAAGAGAGAGGACAAAATAGTATTCAGATTAATAGATTGGATTAAAGAAGGAGGAGAAAGGGAAAAACTGAGGGACGACAGGGCATGAGCAGTGAGGATAAGTTAACAGGAGCCGGGCTGAAGGAGGGAGACGAAGGGCAAGCTGAGCTGTATAGGAATAAATCTCATTTCTTTGTGGCTTGGTGGTCATTGAACTGATGAAAGTAGATGAGGGGAATGATTTAAAGAGGCATGACCTCTGGGCCTGGGGGCCCTTGACTTACAAGAAGATTCACACTGACAACTTTATGTTGTTTTCAGTGAATGAGAAGAGACGTGGAGGCCAATGGGTTTGAAGCAGAACAAGGTTACGATTGTGGGACCATAAAAGAAAAACCACAGCCAGGAAAGACTTTTATGCTGTTGATCATGTTTCATAAAGGTTATTGATTCAAACAGTCCGTATTTCAAGAATGGTTCTTGTCAGCAGATCCATTATGAATGTTTGGTCTTCTGAAAGGTGTGCCGACCGATCGGCCACCGATCGTAATCGGCCGATTTCCGTGAAAAAGTGCATGATCGGTGCACTTTTTCGCCGATCATGAGAAAGTGATCGGTAACTGTCTCTTGTTACCGATCACCAGTATCTCACTAGTCAGCCTGTGTGTGCAGCTCATCTCCTCTTTCCTTCACACTGCGCAAGCGCGCAGCAACAAATCCCGTCGTGTGGAACTTTAACGCTCTGAGTGAACGGGGAAGTTTGCGTGTTACGGAGGAAAATTACCTCGGGGATGAAGCACGTCAAAATGCATCAACACAACGAATCTAATATGGCATTTAAAAAAAACAAACACTTGACGGAGTTCGGCTACATCGAGGCTCAAGGAAAAAATGACATCCGGAGCGGCCAGCAAAGCAGATAAAGCAGCGCACTACTGCAAACACTCACCCGGATTAGCATGACGGTCAGAAAGCTAAACAAATAAACCGAAAAATAATTAAAGTCTTGGAGCTGGCGGTGAAAGACGCTGGTTCTGCTCTGGCTGCGCTACTGGTAGTAATATTTCACAGACGGAGCCCACCCAGCAGTGACTCTCACACTGAACGTCCGCTGAACTCTGCAGCACGTAACTTAAAAAAAGAAAAGATTTTATTAAAAATTTCGCCGTCCTAACATAAGGCAGATAATCTCTGAAAAATAATCGTTCTCCTCTGCCGCCTCCTGTGTTCTGCAGAATTACTCAGCTCGGTCAGAAACAGCCAATCAGAACCAGCATTAATCAGCTAGCCGCTACCAGGAAGTTATGATTTAGTAACTCAGGGTTGTTTATTTTAATGCAGCCTGCATTTGACTGCATTTGACTTTGAATGAATGTCTCCTTTATTACTTGACATTATTTGATATAGGCAGATTTATTTGACTAATAATTTATGGCACTGAGAGCCTTACTGTTAAATATTATTTTACTGATTGCAGGTTTTTCAGTTGTCCTTTTGACTGAGTAGCCGCTGTATTGTGCCTGCAAGTATTTTGCATGTTTATGTCTAAATTAGGTGAATTTATTGATAGATAATTATTAATTTTGCCAGATCACTTAGCATCATTTCTACCTAACGTGAAAAATTAACAGTCAATCCAGGCGATCTGCAGAGATCGGCCTCATGGGTGATCGGTATCGGAATCGGCAGCAAAAACCTGATCGGAGCGTCCCTAATAAAAACACTGAGAAGATCTCACCTTTGTTTCAAGGCTGGACGAATCTGAATTATTTTTGCACAGTCTGTCACTAATTGTTCTGTACTTAAGGCTTTTCATGTGTTGGTTTGGATTCTGTTCCAATGTGTAACTTTTTTTAAAAGTTTGTCAATCTGTTCTTGTGTACTTTTAGGTTTTTCAGGTTAGGGTTTCTCCCTGGCAGGCGCCCTACATTCACTTGATCATCCTCATCTTTTTCACTCCATTGTCACTCATTCCAGTTTTTCTTTCACTCACCTGGATTCCCCCATTGTCTCTGTTTTTTGTTCTCTCTAAGCCTTTCATACTAGGATTCTGAATGTCTTGTCCTTTAAATTTTTCTGTAGCAACTTTCTCTTTGAAGGTGAAATGTTTTTAATTTGGATAATTAGATGAATAGAAAAAATATTAGCAATGTGGTATGCTCAGTACTGATAAATACAGAAACAAAAACAATGATCATATGATTTTTGTTAAACAAGCACTGAACATCATTATTGTAAGGTATAGTTTTCAATGGAGACTGCAGGAGATTTTCTCGATCTTTCAATTATTTCCTAACCAAAAATGTTTAGAGCAGGGGAGCATTGAGATTGTAGTCACATACTCACCACCCAACGCTTGCTTCATTACAAAATCCATGGTTCCTGCTGCTTGGTAGAGTAGTTTTTCCTCAAAGTCAAAGAACGCCAAGCATGTAACCACCAAACCTGAAGATATCTCGTTGGACCAGTCGTCTTTACTTTTCTCTTCTTCTGTTGTAATGTCAAACAACTCTCTGCAAGGCAAGAAAAAATCTAAGAACAAAATGAAGTCATATAGCTTCAATTTACACACATTACATAAGCTTTAAACACTAACATCTTTGCCTCTGTGAGGGAAATGTACAAGTATTGGACAGATAATGAGATTTTTATTAAACTCATTCCTTCTGTGGCAGGAATCCCATTCTGGGAAGAGCGTGGAGGCCTCTTTCTGTACTTGAATTCAAATACGTCAGTCATCACATTCTGCTAAACCAAAATAAGTATTTCATGGAAAATTAATGCTATGATTACTTCATTCATCTGAACCACCCAATTTGTAAGAGAAAACCATGGCAAATCCAGGCCACATATAAACACACATATAAAATAAAAATGAAACCTGGACAATAAAGTTCTACACCTTCTAATCAATGGCCACATTTTTGAGTTTATTAAAAATCATGACTTATTTAAACTTGCAGCCTCAAAAGAAAAAGAAAACACAGGAACAAAATGTAGAGCTAGAAATATTACTACTTGACTAGACATATATCTATGTAGTAGATAGCTTATTTTGTTCAATGAAAACATTGGTTTTTTGAGCTGCAGAATACAGTGCTGTGAATAATTATGAATGCCCCTTAAAGCTTAGTTTGTTGGGATTTTTTGTGACATATTAACACAAAGTACCACATAATTGTGAAGTGGAACAAATAAATAAACATTTTTCAACATTTTGCACAATTAAACTTACAAAAATGTGGCATGCATTTGTATTCGGTCCCTTTAACTCTATTACTCAAACAAATTATTTTTTATAATATCCCAAGTTAAGACCATAATGTGAAATTGGCTTGCTTTTGGTTTCTAATCCCTTTGACTATGGCATTTGAGCAATTACAGCCTAAATATGTTCCTGTATATGCACTTAATGTTGCCCTGTTAAATATTGGCTCTCCTCCACCAATGTCAACCAGTATGAAATCCTCCAACTTTATAACACTTAGTGAACCAGAACAGCATTCTATTTTAAATTGGAGCTCCCCTGATTTTCCCTTCGGCGACTGCCCATTGTCATTATGCTACACCAATATTTGCCAGAGCTGAATGGAGCTGATATGGGACAGCAGATTGGGCCGCTTATTCTGGGAGGTAACAGGGGAGATGTGGCAGAGCGGGACAACAATCCATTTTTAACTGTGTCTAATGCTCCAGGGCTAGAAGCACCTGATTTCAATTGGCATGAACATAGATCTTCTGTCTGGACAAAAAATGGTAGCTCTGCATATGTATGTTGATACCAGATCATGAGTCTTCCTTCATATTGCTTTTTTCCCAGTAGATTTTCTGTAGGACTTATATCATATTGATATGGCCAGCACAAAACTTTGACTTTGTTGTCCTTAAACCACTTTATAACCAATTTGGCTGTATGATTTAGGTCATTGATCAGTTGGATGGCATATTTGTGCCCAACATCTCCTGAGATGCTTCTTCAATATTTCCACTTCATGTGAAGGTGCACCAGTCCCTCCTGCAGCAAAACATCATAACAACATGATGTTAGTCTTGGAGTAACAGTTCTTTCTTCAGTGAGTCCTTGGTCAGCTCATGTCAGTTCAGGACTCGTTTCACTCTGATTAATGTCATTCTCACCTTCTCAGAGTCTGTTGGCTTTGTTCTTGGGTTGACTTACACATTTCACACATCACTTTGATAGTTAGGCATCAAAAGGAAAACTTTAGTTCGATTTAATAATGAAATAGCAGAGAAATGTGTCTTTTAATCTGGCTACAGCTGTATGTTACAGAACATCCTGTGTATAATCTAACTACCAGATGTTCCTATAGGAAATTACGGCAAAAATAAACAAATAAAAATAATAAAAAGAAATAATTTCCCCATTGTTACATTTAGAGATGTCTGGATTTTTCATCTGCTCCTTTCCACCAGCCGCAAACTGGCTTTTATCTTCTGCATTAACGGCATGGTCTGTGTGGTGATTGTGGTCTGGCAAAAGAGCAGTTCTCTTATCTTTGCAGAGACAGACTCCAGGACTCAGTAATAGAATAAAGGAAAGACGTGGCTCTTGGACAACAGCATCAGCAAGGAAAGGACTCACAGTTCTTATGTTTGGCATGCCATAATTTTTGACTATCTTGGATCTCAAAAAATCTAAGAAAAATATTCCTGGGTTTAGTAAATCTGCAATGTTTCAGTTGTAGAAAACACAATAGCAGAAAAAAAAACAACAATATCAAAAAACCAATATAATATTTGCTCCTCATAACAATTTATCGGCAAGTTATCATAGAAACGTTTCTACCTGCCTCCAGGAAGACTCCTCAGACTCAGGAGAACTGAATTCGTTATGTAAGAGCCTTATCAGTAGGCGGATAGCTTTGGACTGGAAGCTGTAGAAGCTCAACAGCATATTGAGTTGAGTTTTTGGTTCTGGTAAAAGTGGAAGAGCTTTGAAATCTTACATAACCCTGCATATTCACAGAGAACCAAATATATAGTATACAATTAGTGATGACAATGCCTGAGGGTAAGTCTCCCTCGCCTCATCTTCCAAAACCATTTCCTTCCATCACTCTTTGGTCTTCTTCTTAATTTTCTTTATCATTATTTTATAATCCAGGCGCTGGCAGCAGTGCATGACATGGGATAATGTTATCAGGGCCAGGCAGGGTGGCTCACTGATCCGACCCATTTAATTGGAAGTTGTTTCCTAGTTTACTGGCTGAAGAATGGGATGGGAATGGCACCATGAATACGTTAGCAGCGCATGTATATGACAGCTGAACAAGAAGAGATGAGAAAAGAAAAGACGGAAAACAAAACAAAAATATATACAAATTTCTTACAGTAGTAATGATTTCTCTGCTGGTTTTAGAATCAGACATGTAGGGATGGATCACATAATTTTTGTACACATTTTTATTTCATTCCATCAGATAAAATTATTTAACACTTTGACTCAATTGGCTGTGCAGCCCATATATGGTTGAAATGTAAACAAAGCCCTCTTTAATTTGTTTGTATACAAAGATTAGATCTTAAGGTATAAGTAAAGGCTTTTCAATAAATTTCCAAAGTCTACTGAATTGCTGATAGCATAAATTTCAGTAATGCATCATAATTAATGTTACATTTATTGCAGCTAAAACAATGTCAGTCTTGGTTTTTGGTCTTTATGAAGGTCAAAGTGAAGCTTCAACCACCAGACATCAAAACTCATCTGCACAGACCAATTACCAGTACATATCTGCTGTCTCTCAGTTTAAGGGACATGAAAAGAGTGAAACTCATTTGCAAAGTACCTGGGATAGATGCCTGGCAGGTAGCCTGTCATCCTGTGTCGACACAAAACTGACAACCAGACCAAGAAGGGAAGAGGAGAATAGGAGTAGACAAAGTTAACTCTACTTTCCTCTCTAATCAAACAAACTTTTAAAACATCAACAAAGCGAAGCTTCCAAATTTTTTCCAACTTTGTGAATTGATTTGTGAATTAGCTGTTGCTAAAACATGTTTTGTCTTTGTTTCATTTAAAAGATTATATTTGTTGCATTCACTGTTGTTAGTAAACACATAAAATTACAGCATTGATTCTCCCTCCTCATAACTTCTATAGTCCTCCATATCATGGTGGATTTGAATCTGGGGAGTTAACACTCTTCAGGGGAGTTTGCCAACCAAATGTTCAACCAGTGCCTCATCATGCTAAAAATATTCTCCTGGATTGTTGGAAGAAATTGTTCTTGGAGAATATTTCGATCACATCTTTTTTTTGGGATAAATTTGAAGGATTCTCCTATAGATGAAAAAGAGGATTCATCAAACAAACTAACTTTTTGAACTTCCTGCTAAACTTTAGTACGTCCCTGACGTATTTTGTAGATCGGTTTTTGCTGTCCCTTTTGCTCAAAAGTCCTCATTATTCATATATGTGGATTTGCATCTACATGCTGTTGAGCAAGCTCTGCACTGGTGGCAAGCTGATTCTTTTGTACATTCTTCAGAATTCATTTTAACATTCCTACTTGGTTAAAATCATCTCATTTATACAAACTGTAGGCTGTGACCACACAATAAATATTTGTATCTCTGAAATGAAACACTTCTGTTCATTTTCCAAAATAATTAATTTACAATGCAAAAGTCACCAAAGGCTGCAGACGAATGTTGCAGACACTGGTGGATAAATTAATGATGACCTGCTAACGATGTGCCACGCTCTCAGATCTGCCAACGAGCGATCTCAGCACTCAAAAACATTATTTATTCATACAACTTCCTGCCAACAAATTATTTCCTCAGCACAGGCTGGCAGGAAAAAAAGAGGCTGCTCCACTGACTTTGACTTCATTTTTTTCTTTTTGGCCTGGGTTAATGTTGACAGATTTTCAGAAATAGAAAACTAATTTCAGCTTACATATTTCAGACTTTAATGAAACCTAACAAGACGTTCGTGTGGCTCTGCATTTATACAACAGCATCACAAATGATCTATGATCCTTCACAATCTATTTCCGTGCAGGATCTGATTGAATTTTTAATGCTGGCAGCCTATTTGATTTGCCTGGAATGTGACGTCGCATGAACATTTCAGTAATGGATGGAAACCAACTTAAATTTAGAATCTATTTATTCTTCCTAACTACCATTTTTATCCACTCATTTTATTACATTCACACTGTAACCACGTTTTGCAGCAGCGTTGGATGAAAATGTATGCTAGATTTGACAAAGCCCCATGGATGTTCACCTAATGGCAGAAAGATACCTCGACTGCGAACGCATAGATAATGACTAAATCTACAATTCAATTGTATCATGCTCAAGTCCCTAAAAATCATTAAGAATTTTCCCAGCACTTATTGTCCTCTTGAAATGAAAGCATTCTTTATTCTGAGAAGATGTAGCCACATGCTGAAAACCCATTTGACCTAATCATCATAAAACTCTCTTACGTGACAGAACAAGTACCATGTCTGATAGTATGATGTTTTGGTGTGTCCCTGGCTGTATGTCAGATTTCCACATAATGTCATCAGAATATGTTTGTCTTTAATTTTCACATAAATGATGTGATCTAAACCAAACTGGACATAATTTATATTCATCCCGTCCCAAATGTATGTCCATGTAAAAAAAATTGGTGACAGAAAATTCACACTACATTGCCTGAACCACCTGAACCATCATCACCCCATAAAAAGCAGAAATATTATGTGGTTTTGACAGTTTTGTAGTGAAAGAGAACTTGAGAATTTCTTAAAACAATTAAGAGAAAATGAGTTCAGTCAAAGTTAAATATTTGCATGAACAAGTGTGTAAGCAGCAGATAAAAATGGCTTTTCAGCTAAATCAGCCCTGGGCTATCACATAATTTTGTACTAGAGGAAAACTGGCACCCAACCTTCTTTATTCATTTATGTTTAACTGCATGAATCGTGAACACAATCTAAAGCCAATAAAATACAGAGCAAAACACAGAAGAATAAAAAATGGCCAAACAATTGGACAGAGACATATAAACATGTTCAAGTGGATAACAGGCAAAATACTAATTTATTTATGAATAGAAATGAATAAAGTGATGTGGCACAAACAGAGGAGTGCGCAACTGGAACTGTAATTTGCATGAAAATCATAGAAGCTACAAAAGGCTAACAAAAAACCAAAACAACGACAGTCACCGAAAAGCCAACTGGTGATGGAGTGGAACTAAACAGCTGGTGACATTTTCTGAGTGAATCTATTCAGCATGAAGACAAAAGAACCTGAAAAGACAAAAGATCATGTAACACTGCCGACACGTTCGCCTTTGACAGAAGTAGAAGCTGTTCGTTTGTTGACATTTAATCATCTGTTGATATTTTCCCACCAGCTCTCATCAAAAATGTCACTCATTTGCTACTCAATCGCCCCTTTTTAGTTTTTTATCTGCTAATCTGCAAAACTCTCAAATTTAAAAGTAAAGGTGGGATATTTCTCTTGTAAGAGATTCAGATATAATGGACACAAAGCCAGTGATAAAAGTTCTTGATCCCTTAGCTTACTGCTTCCACTGTTTCTTATCTTAACAATTAATTAAATTCATCACCCTACTCCATTTCATTAACGACTGGTAATCTAGCGGACCAGAAGACAGATACGGTTTATTTTTAGTCTATAAAAAGCCACTGTGTAATTTAAATTCCATCTTCATCGCTCCAACTCAATAGCCTTCTGAATGTCTTTGATGAGTGACTTGTGTAAATTTTTATTTTCAAGTTGATATCTAAAGTACTTAAATTTTAAAAAGGTTCTATATTTTGTTTAAGTGATCTTATTACAGAAAAATAAAGTTTTCTTTCTTAATATCTTTTACAAATTCTAGCATTTCACTTTAGAAAAGTAGAAAAAATGTTTTGTAAAAGTAAAATGCTGCCAGATATGTCTGTGGTATAAAATGGACCAATCTTTAAAAAAAATTGATTAAAATTCACATGATTAAAGATAATAATATACATGTCAGATTTCATAAAGCATTACTAACAATCATCATGACTCATGGGAAATAGGTTTAAAACAATAGCGAAAGGTTTGGGGCTTGATGATGTTTGGAAATGGAAGCATTTCTTTGTCTACTTTTGATAAAGTCCATGTATCTGCAGACCTCTCTGTCTCCTCTCTTTAGGGGATGGACAAAGGAGGAGCAGAAAGGAGGCTATATATCACCAGTGAGGCATTCACTCATTTGTCTTGCAGTCATGTGACTGAAGACCAAAATAGAGAAAGAAAGATAGACAGAAGGGATAAATTAAAAGAGAAATTAGGGCAAAGGATGCAAGCGAGATAATGGGAAAGAAAAAAGCATGGAGTGGATGAAAATGTCAGGAAGAGTAAGGGATAAATCGCAGAGTAAGAGAGGAAAATTATAAGGCAAAGCAATGAAGGCACTCTAGTGCTAAATGAATCAGATTAAAGCATAAAGCTCCCAGAAGTCATCTCCCAAAATTATCTGAATTAGAGCAAAGAGAAAATGGTCAAAAACATATTGAAAAGCCCCTATGTTTGCCAGCAAATGTGAAAAACGCTCAGTCATGAAAGGCTGTTTGCTTTTATTTTTGTTTTTATACTTTAGCTGCAAAGTATAATCATTAAAAAAGTGTACCACATTCTTGCTGAAAATTATCTGATCTTAACCACATTCTATTACTTAAATCAGGGCTCAAGTGTACAAAAGTACCCAATATTGTCAAAGCCCAATTGGAAAAACTGTGTGAAAAACTAAGTACACTCTTGTTTGATTAAGTGATTGCTATCACAATGATTGCCACTTTGAAAGCAAAACACCTAGCAGTTTGCAGCTCTGAATTATACAGTTATTTGTTAAAACAACACCAAGATGGAGAGACATCTCCAACGACCTCAGAAACGTTGATGCCGTGTAATCTGGCTAAAAAGGAAAATGAAGAAAGTCTTGATCAGCACAATTTAGGTTTGCAAAACCTTAAGCAATGTCATTTGAATAGCTGCTACCAAAATAAAGATGTTTGACCATAATGCAAACAATTTAGAAGGAAACAAAAAATACAGCATATCACCAGAAACAGCCATAGTACCACGGCACCTCACTGAGCTCATGAGCTCTTTTGCACACCAACATATTCTACTATTAAACGTGAGCCCATGTGTTTGACAACTAAAGCTCAGATCAATGATTACCAAAACTTCAGCAAAACTAGTACGGAATGGATAAAAAGAGAAAATAACTGAGATGTACCAATAGCCCAGTCATAATTAAATATTAATCAAACTGAAATGCTGTAGTAGAAACTTAGAAGAGATACAAACCAATAAATCTCAATGAACTGGAGTGAGAAAAGTGCATCTAAATTCCTCCTGAACTATAGGAGACTGCTGAAGTCATTCAGGAAAGTATTACTTGGAGCTAATGCTGCAAAAGTTTAATACAAGCTGTTCGACAATTGGATCTGCTTAGTTTGACCACAGATAGCATTTGCACTTCATGCTTGTTTAAATGCAACTGCTGCATAGAGTACAATAGAATATAAAGTTTGACTTCATAAGAAATACCTTAGAAGGAAGATATGTTTACCACATACAGGAAAAGGAAATGAATAAATACATATTAAAGAAAATAGACATTTTCTTGTAGTGTCTTTATGGGACAGATGTCCTAAGAGAAACAGTCCTTCGTAGTACTTTGACACTCAGCATTTTATAAGCATTTGGACGGTCTGCTGTCATGTGCAGGACAGATTTGGGTCAAACACTACCGGTAAAGTTACACAAACTGAGATTTAATTAAAGAAAAAAATTGTGTGTAGTACAAGTAAAACATTAAACAAGTCCAATTATATTATTTAGATTTCAAGAATAGCCAAAAGTCCCTTTGAGTTACTACAAATTTGTAATTTAAGTCGACTACAAGAATAATATCAAACTCTTTTGTGAACTAACAGAACAAAAAAATAACTTTAAGTAAAAAATGTTACATACACAATAATGACCTGGATTGAGGTTGGAAATAAAGTTAAATTTTTCAAAAGCGTCCTGGATCAGAATATAAGACATGATGTGAGGCATTCAGCGGTGACATTGTGATGTATTGCAGAAGAATATTAGCACCATTTGTTTCTCGCCGTTAGTTGTTTTTTGTCTTTTTCTGTCGATAAGTGCTCACTTCGCTGCCCCTCCTCTTCACTCCATCAGGGTTAAGAGAACTGTGGTAAGTGGCCAGCGGCATGCTGGGAGGGTGGGCGGCGAGGCTGTGTGGGCGGCGAGGTTTGTTACGCCTGCCAACTGCTCAAGTACAGTGATGAATGCTGCTGGGAGATGGAGAGCTAAACAGACGAACAAAACGGGAAACACTGGATTCTGCATTTATGTCACCTGGGATTATTCCAATTATTTCATGATTATTTAATTTGGTAACACAATCCAAATACTAATTTCTTAACCCCAGAGTTATGATCCTTGGGGTTTAATTTAGAGAATTTATTCCTTATAGTTTGGCTGTAGTATGACTTTCTCAGGAGGTAGCTTGAATTGTTGACTTTTTTGTTTTGTTTAAATTTTTTGTTATGCACGTATAAACAGTCTAGATTGGGATCTGATTTTTTTCAGATTTGTATCAATCTAGAATTCACTTTCCAACATGAAAACAAAACTCTCGCTCCTTTAGCTCTCTCTGGTCTTGCCCTGCAGCCTTGTCACCCTTCAGCCTTAGCCTGGCTGCCTGCTCCCCAACAATCTGCCCCGTTGCTATGAACCACTTCCACTTTCTGATCACTGGGTTGACAATAATCAACCCACAATAACACAAGCCTGTCGAAACTGTAAGAACATTCAATATCAATCCACCGGTTCTATTCTGTGATCCGTCTTCCCTTATTCAATCACCTTCCGTTTCAGACGCTGCCAAGATATTGTTCCTGTTTGGATCCTCCTTCACCCCTTAGTTACTTTGTTACGTCTTCATTTTCACAATTTTAAGTCTAAGATTGATTCTTCAAATATGACACAGCACGAAATCACCAATGAAATCACCATAATACATTTCCCAGAGCAGCAAACACAATTTGATCACCAGATAAGCCATGTTGGCACAGATTTTTCATGTCCTACCTCAGATCATACGGCACCAATAATCATTCACATTCTGGATGTTTGGAGTTAAAAGTGAAACTCACAGCTTTCCCTCATTTCTGATTAATTGAGCTAATGATGTTTGGTCGACTTCAGAGGATCAAAATGTCATTACCAGATGGTCAGTTAATTCTTAAAAATGAAAAAAAGAATATAAGAAATTGACTTCATGGCAAAAGTAACTCCAAATGCAGCAGAACAATAAATTTCACACCATTGATCCCAATGCACATCGAGACAGGATAAGAAAAACCGGGGCTGCAGCTGAGCCAACTTGATCGCAAAAGAAACTTCTTATCAGACTATTATGGACTAAAGCTGTTTGAGATTCAGCCATGGTGGACTAGAGATGCATGCACAATTTCCATTTTAAACTGATTTCAGGATTTTACACCAATTATTAGGGTAGTTTTGTGGCTAGCATTACAAAAAAGCAGTTCTGTGATTTTAAAAAGACTGGACTGATAAATCCAGCTATTTCAATGACAGACAGTCTTAAGGAAGCTTTGTTCTATACATTTGCTCAATGCTTGAAAAGGTTAATAATCACCTATTGACATCGTAATGTGGAGCAAGAAAAGTGCTGTACCAAAGAGCCAAACCCATCTCTCCACTTGCTTGATTGGCTTGCTAAAAGCATTGCTCTTTTGACCATTGCTGCACCATGTGTTGATACGTTGTAAAAATATACGTATGTATATATATTTTAAGCTTCTTATATCTATGTGCCTTCTTTGACATTATTCTACATGATGTCGAACACTGCAGATGGGGAAATGAACTGTCTCATTTCCTGTCACTGGCCGCCAGTGTGAGGAGCACTGTGATAAACGCAGTGACAGCGCCGTGTTGAACAGGCGACTCAAAGGAAATCCCTAACCTCACCACTTCATGTGGAACATAAAAAGGCTGTTCTTCAAGGCGGCTTCCAGGTGAACAGACCTCAACTTCTTTAACTAGGCTTTGAAGACTGCTGTGCAGGTAATTAGCAGGCGATTCAGGATGAAGAGATTCATTATACGCCTGGCTGAACAATAAGCCTGTGTTTTCTGAGGGGTGACACAACATGTTGAGCTCTGCTTGAAATGTGGGGGTGGAGCTTTGTCAGAGGACACCTGTGGACATGAGTCTCATGGAAAATTATTGTTGGAAAAAAACCTCATAACATAAAATACTCTTTTATGTCCCTCACAAGCATATTATAACTACAGAAATTATAATAACAAGAAAGGGAGAGTAATGGTAGATAATAGATAAAAAATCAAGAATAAAACAAACCTGTGTGAAATAAAACCAGAGTAGCAGATCAAAGAGGCGGATCAAAATCACATTTACAAGTTGCCCAAGCTTTACTTTTGATCATTAGTTTTATCAAGATAGTAAATGCAGCACGCAGCAAAAAAAATATTTGTCTCACAATGACTTATTCTTGTAATACTGCCTAAAAATCACTTTTATCCATTAAGAAATATTCTATAATTGCTACAACATATCTTTCAGGCTCTTTCTTCTTAGAGCAATCTTCTCAGCAGAACCTGGCTTCCCTTTTTGTTTGTTTGCGCAATCAAACAAGAAGGGAAGATTTTTCTCCTTGAAGCAGTACTTACAGACAGGAAATAAAATCAGCAGAGCAGTAAAAACAGCCTCACGGCTCTTTTATATGTCTCTGCCTCACAGGGTGCTCTGTCTCCTCCTAAGTCAACTACACGTTTGCTGTCAGACTGACGCCAACTCGGAGATCCACAGTAACAGGTGCCAAAGGGTCATTACTGAGGCAACGGAGGCTCTTTGCATCAGCGACAGAGAGACAGGTGGAAAGAAGAAGAACTTGCACACTGCTGAGTTGAGCAGGAGAAAACGAACTGATGCAATCACACAACAAAGAGTCTCTGGGACAACATGTGATGTTTACACCAGGGCTGCATCTAAGCCTGTAAACTCCCAAAAAGTATTAAAATATTTCTTTTTTATTACAGTTTGAACATAAGTCTCAAAAAAAGTGCAAATGTTTTGTTGAAATATGTCACTTGAAGTAACAGAGATGCCAGGCTCCCCAGTTCCCTCACTGGACATGCAGGCTAGTATACGAGCAAAATTATGAGGGAGTTCAGTCATTCCAGCAGAAAATTGAAGAGGTCAAAATCATGTCGCGTAATTCCGAGCCGCGGCCCACCAAAAGCCCATTAACTGTCTGAGTGGTCATTAAGAAGCAATAAATGTCAAATATTTTACAGTGAGTCATCTAATGGGGAAACAAAAATGAAATCTATCACAGGTGCGAGACTCATAATCAGCCAGAGAAGCGTCAGTGACTCAGTTTTTCAGAATGACTCATCGATTCAGAGTCGAGACATTTTATGAGCTGCTGAGGGAACCTGAGCAGGTGGGAGGAGAGTGACAGGTGGACGCTGAGACAAACAGAGGAACAAAGATGTGCAGAGGGACAGACATATCTAACAGAAAGCCTGAGATATCTACGAGAATGAGATCAAACGCGCTAACAGAGTTACAGTTTTCACACTCAGAGATGTCAATAAAGAAAGGGAGGGTGGGTAAAATCGACTGATTTGGAACATAAAAGAAAAACTTTGCATGTTTAGAGTCATCGTCCCTTCATCACAAGGGAAGACAAATAAAATGGCGGAAAGGAAAAGCAATTGTCCAGTTCAGAGAAAAGAGACAAAGAAAGAAGTCATTTCATAACTGAACAACCTCAGACGTCCTGGTCCAACCTGAACTGGCTCGTGGTGATCAGTAGAAATACACAATTAAAAGTGCATGAAATATTAATTTTAGGTAGCAATTTTGTTGTTTTTATTTTTATAAAATGCTCTTAATTTTAAGATTACTGTTGATGTATTTGTTGCTGCCTATTGGCCAACCCTCCCCCGATATCCTGGTAAAATAAAGGTTACATAAAACAAAATAATAATAAAAAAAATATTTTTTGTCTGTCCACCCATGTCAGGACCATTGTGTGAGCACTAAAGCTCAATAACCTATAAATGCAGTCTCTCAAGACCACTCAAGCAGGGCGGTATCACCAAAAGCGACATCCGTTGACCCACAAGCAGCCTCACCACAGCAGCTTGTATTGAGGCTTTCAAACTGAAAACAGCTCCCTCTGAAACACATTCATTCACAGTAAAAGAGGCAGAATTTTCAAAATAATATGTGCAAAGCTGTCATGCTGTGAGCTCTGATGTGTATTTGTCTCGTGGTAAAAGCGACTAGAACTACATCTGCTATTGATACCAAGAAAAAGAGCAACAACAAAGGAGAGAAAAATGTGATGACATTCTGGTCTTGCATTGTGGATCTTGAGAAGGAGACATTTTCTCAGACACCAGATACTCTCTTCTCCACAGTTAGTGATATGCTCCATCTATTGGCTACACAACTTTGTGTCAGAGCGCACAACTGCTAAAAATTCAGAAATGTCAACTTTGACAACTCAAAGGTGCAGACTTCATTGCGCTCTACTTTTGTTTTAAAAGATCATACATAAAGAAAAACCTCTCTAAGCTTTCTACCAGTTCACAATTGCACACAGGATGACAAGCAATTGTTAATTTAGCATCTTCTAAGTGTAACTTGTGTCTAAGGTAAGAGTTAGGTCTCAGGATTTTGAATATTTTAGAACATTACAATGTAAGAGCAAAGAATCGGTGCATTTAAACCAGACTAGGATCATAAAATTAATGTCCTCTAAGTAAAGGCTGGATAATATAACACAATTTAAACCTTTTCACATTTCAATAAACTAATATTTGTTTCCAATAACTGAGCCTGTATGGACTCTCACTGACACATACGACAGCACCCCATCTAATGAAGATCACGCAGAGTGTTACATAGTATAAAATCAACAGAAATTAAAAGTTATTTTCCTAAACATTATTCATCTCTTCACAAAACTTATAATATTTGACAAGCCTTACCTAATTATGTGGCAAAATTGCTAATTTTTCATTTTGGTTTTAATTTCTATTGTTTAGAAATGTCTTTTTATCAAATGGTTCCTCGTGAAGTACGTAGATTTTCTCCAACCGCACTGCTGGAGTTAGAGAATACTGTATGTTGTACAAAGGGACTGACTTTTTTACTCAGGTATTTTCCATATTGAATCTATTATTGCAGTAAATTGTAATGGGGCTCCCTGCGCCTACAGGAGTTTTGCTTTTTGATGATATTCTAACTTATTAAGATGTTGTTGCATGTCATCATGCAGTCTTAATCTGCAAGTTGTGGAGTTTCCTCTCAGAAACAATGAAAGAGCAGGATGTTAAATGCGGGCTGATGGCGGATCAGAACCGAGACGGAGGTCCGTGTTTGCAACAGATGGGAGCACGGGAGCCAACACGCTGGGCAAACCTTTGTGCTCCGCTGTCACTCAAAACTCTCACTTCTAAGAAGAACAAAGCCATCGATGCTGCAGCTATATTTATTTTCTCCACTCTGCCAGCATTTTTTTTTTGTTATGAGAACAGCACAGTGACGCCGATAATGAAAGCATATTCTCCTCAAAACACAGCAGACAGCTCAGAGATGAGAGTATATAATAGTTTGGTTGCCGATACATGTTATTTCAGCGATTAGATTAAAAAGATGCATGCTTCACTGCTGACTTGTCATTTAAACCAGAGTCTAACTAATTGTTGAAAAAGACAAAAAATAAGAAAAGTCAGAAAAATGTTGCAAATTCAAGCAATTCGGAAAAGTTTGTGTTTTCTTTAGAAGAGTTCAGAGACTCGATGCACTGGTTGAGTACAGAAGATCAGATCAAATCCAACATTAAGACAAAATGACAAATCAACAAGAATGGATCAGTAAAATGTGCATTGTTTAACTGAAACAATCCTTTGGAGAAACACTCATCTTAGTTCTTCCAAGGTTTGCAGACAGAAAAACAAGGCAACTGCTGGCAAGGTATCATGTTATATTGCTGGTTTAGTTTATCTGAGCCAAAATGTTTTATATTTTTTATATTTCCTGATGCAGAATGGCCAAAGAGAAATAAAATGGCCTGCTGAAACTCTCTGCTTTAACCAACCTACAGTGAACAGTTTATCTAAACCACATCTGCACAAACATTCACATAATATATAAGCGATAATTGAGAACAAAAAATATAGACAATAGATATGTATTATTAAATATTGCAGTTAACATTTGTCAGAACAACTTTAGTACTGGCTTTTTACAAATAATAAACACAGTCTCCAGCCAGCTAGGACTAAATCCAAATAAAGAAAATGTGCGATGCTCTATGTGGCGCTTTTATTTCCTCTAAAATGAAAACAAATAAAAACTCTACTTGCTGTCCTGTATGTGCCAGAGAGACATGCAGATTTCAGCTGAATGTAAAAACACGTTGGCGTATTTTTAAGTCACATTCTTTCCTGCTCTGAGAAACCTCAGGAGGGTTTCAACAGTTTATCGAAGGTGTTACCAAAACATAACAGCGGGCAAGGGAAGCATCTGCTTAACAACCCTTGAGCACAGTCAGTGTTGCAGAGTCGAAATAAATCAAGAGCTAAGGTATTTAAGCCAGCCGTAAAGGACGTTTTATAGAAATGCATGTAGAAACATACAGTTAAGATCAATGTTATTTCTCAAGTAAATATTTATTGTGCTTTCTTACAACCGTCGAGTGGCTTGTTTATGGATTTATAAAAGTTATGCTTCTGTGGTGATAATTTGTTTTCTAAACTATAACAAGGAGTTTTAATGACTTGAGGAAATGCTCTTGATAACCAACCAACCAAACAAAATCCGTTTCTTTAATCCAAGTATGGGAGAAAACCAATTCAACTTCAGTTATTTCTGTTCGTTTGAGCTCTTTTCAATTCATTTTTTGTTGTTTCCATGCGTACACAAACGGTGGGGTCAGTCTGGCTCCTTTGCAGTGTCAGTGACCGCAAAGAGGGGGAAACATTCAGTCTTACCCCTGATTCATTTTAGACTTTATTTAATAATCTCATCTGGTCACATCTGGTTCAAGCACCAGATCAGAGAGCCAAAGACAATTGTACAGAAACAAAGATGACAAGAATAGAGACAAAAAGACAAACTGAGTTGAAAGAAAAATATAATATTTTGATTAAATCAAGATCTTAAAATAAACAGTGCTCTATTTTTTGAATTTCATGACAACTGTTGTTTGTGTGGTGAAATTGAATTTATTGCTGTCTAGACAGAAAAATAAAAAATAAATAAAAAAGTTGATTTATTTAGCTAAGTAAAAATAAAAAAAACATGAGACAGATGTAAATAATTAAAGTAAATAAATGTCTGTTTTTTTGTGTTTATACTTTTTCAGTGCTGCAGAGTGAGTTACTATGGCTCAAGTCTCTCCATGTGATTGGCTGTTTCTCATCCATTTCCACACACCTCCCGTCAAACAGGATTTGTTGTAGATGCGCGTGCACAGTGGCACGCACACGCACCCATTGATTTCAAATCGTATTTCCTTGAAGCCCAAACAACACCGACCAGTGTGGCAGCCCCCTCTCAGCTCCGGGGCGAATTGCATAAAGCTAATCAATGCTGTGGCTGCTATAAATAATTCAGACTCTCCATCATCCATCAGCAGCCGAGATGCTGCTGCTGGCTGCTGGTGAAGGCACTGCGGAGGACCCGAGCCGGCCTCCTGCCTCATCCCCATCAATGATTTTTAGTGGAAACGCCGCCACCTCCTCCACCTCCTCCCTGTCTCATCACGTACTCTCATCCAGGCGGTATGGCGGCAGGATCCGCCTTCACCTGGACGGAGGGAGAAGACGCAGGTGGGTGACGGAGGAGGGAGTATAATCATCCGCAGTTTGTGCAGAACTAATACAAACCCCGCGGTTTCGGAAAGCGCGCTGTTTCCTGGATTTTGCGGATACCTGTAGCTCGCCAAGCCGCCTGAATATGCTTATCTGCAGCGTCACACACACCGACAACCGTAACAATAATAATTTAGATAAAAACCCCACCTCCCTAAAACCACACGAGTTGCAACAGAGGAGCAGCTCATCAGAGAAAGAAGCAAAACACCAAGCGACCCTCCCCGCAGCCCCTCCCAGGATATTTTCTCTGCGCACGGTGCGTTTGGTTTTACTGACCTGATGCGTCTGGAGAGGGCGAGGCGGCGAAAGGGATCCCGGCGAGTCTGCAGCCAAACCTCCGTGTGATGCCCGTCCTATATCCCGTCTCTCTCTCCACCGCTGCCACCACCAACACCCCCTCCTGCGCACTATTACCTCACAGCCTCCTCTCAGCTCCTCCAAGACAGGAGAGAGAGCATATGGGAGCTCGGTCTGAATGAGAAAACATTTTTAGTTTACACATGCAGGTGCATCTCAACCTGTATGTATGTAATCAAAAAGTTCATGTTTTTCAGTAATTCAATTTAAAAACTCTACAATGGTGGTTATAATTAGTTATGTTATTCATCACCCAGGGGGACATGTGTTAAAGGGGCGTCACAACCATGACTGTAAAGAAGGCATGGGTCATCTAATAACTCTTATGTGCAAGTTTCTTCTAGTAGTTGCCATTTTGTGAAAAAAATGATGCTGGAAATATTTTTTTAAAATTGATTTAGACTACAAGATTAAAAGTTACAGATTTTACAGAATATTGACCAGATTTCATATTTGATCTTCTTTAGTCCTAAACCTGAAATACTCCGAGTGGTGAAACTTAAACAAAACATATGACGCACTAAACATATAATGTGTAAAATAAGTATTGAAACATCAAAGTTTTTCTCAGTAAATATATTTCATAACGTCTCTACTGGCCCAATGACCGCTGGAGATCGATATATAAAATGGACATATACGTGCCTATTTAATGATTCCCAGAGTTTTTTTTTTTTTTTTTTTTTTTTACATTTATGGAGTAAATTTAAATTATTTGGATTGTTGTTGACAACTGATGCTAATTTTATGTCAGTAGAAATATTAGGAATTTATTTACTAAGAAAACCACTGACAAGTAGAATGCTTATTTTACCTGTAGTCTATTTCTCAAAACACAGGTTATTTGTTTAGTAAGAAACTAAAACATTTGCATTGGCATTTTCTATTAACTATTCAATTAATGGTATGTTCATTTAAATTTGATTTGATTTTTATTTCCTTCATATATTCATTTATTGTCATATTTTTTGTTTTTGCATTTACCTGTCTACTACGCCACTGTTTAAATATTTTATTTCTACTGTAATCAGTTAATTTTCAATTCCAATTTTTTAGTCTTTAATTTTAGTCATTCTTGATGTTCAGCACTTTGTTTTTAAAGTGCTTTATAAATAACATGAGTGTGGTTTTGTCTGACCTAGAGAAGCAATTGCTGTTGCTCATCAATCTTGAAAATGTTATAATGCCATTTACTTTTTCAACTCCACCATTTTCTACTGAGAAAGAGTCGTCAGTCAAAAATAATTTAGATAGCCGCCAGTCATAATAGTAGTCTACATTTTAGCAAACTTGGCCAAAGGTCATACTAGAAAAATCTGGATAAAAAAAGTAAAAAAGCAGAACATAGGATTGTTTAGAGCATTATAGCACAAACACATCATAAGAGCTGTAAGCATGAGGATGGAGGCTAACTTGATGGTTTGGGTTTATTTTGCAGCCAGGGGACCTGGGCAGGATGCTGAGTTGTCCTTGATTTTGTCTGAATGAAAAAAATGTGACTTTCTCTGACAGCTGAGGTTTGACCTGGACTGGGTCATGACCAGAACAGACCCGATTAAAGCATTGTGTGGTGGTGCCTTAATAATGTCCACCACAATAATTTGAATAGTCTTTAATTTTTATGTGAGTTTGCTAGTACAACTAATAAAAATAACAATTTTGATCATTAGTTTATTGTGTTAATTCCAACTTTTATAAAAAAGTAATTTTTCTTTCAATAAAAGTCATGGCTGTATAACAGAAGATGTGTGTTTGTGATGGGTTTGCTAAACGATGCTTCAAAGTGCCTATGAGAAGAAGCTGTAATGCTCACAGATGTTAGCTATAAAACACATTGCAGTTTACTACTGGTTTATTACAGGTTTTACAAGCCGTACTCTTGTTTGGAGGAACAACAGCGTCACTACCTTCTATGTTAGAAAGTCGTTTGATGGCCATAAAACATCTCCTGAGTCATTACTGGAGTGTCAAAGCCTGATGGCCACTAGAGTTATTACAAGTGAAAGCAGCTATAGAAGAAGATGTACATCCACGGCTCTACTGAGTTTATAATTCAATAAAAGCAGCAGAACATGAGCCAGAAGTTGAGGGAGAGCAGATGCGCGGGGAGCAGAAGGCGCTTTAGTGCTTCATAAATAAAAAGTTGTGCCACCGCTGCATTCAGGTGTCAACAGCTATCAGAGCATGGCTGGAGGCTCCTGACGTAAAGCCTGCTGGAACACTAATGCACTCATTGTTAAAGTGTCATTACCACCCTCATTTATCATTGGACAAACACACAAGAGGCGCGCACAAACGCTAAGCAAACAGACAGGACAGGTGCGGAGTGCTCCACCTCACTCTACCAACAAGGCTGAATGAAAAACAACCCCGGAGCATGGTTTGAAGATAAATCCATGATCTGAGAGCTAAGACAAAGAAAAAACATTGAGTTTATTGTTTGTCAGGTGTGAAGGTTGAGAAATAAATTCACTGACAGTCAGTCTCATTTTAAGGTTTTAAAGATGATCACAGACTGCATGGAATCCATCAGATACGGCCATTAGAGATGACATGATGCTGTGACAAATCCCATTCTCCACAGTCAACGTGACAATGTTTCCTGAAAAAACAGGCTCTATATGCAAAAGTCAGCTGCTTGAACTTTCTGCACATTTTTGTTGCATTATAAACACAAACATCAATGGTTTAACTTGGATTTATTGGACTTCTTTAATTACAGCTTTCTGTTTTATAGCCCAAGCAACAAGGCAGACAGATCAGGAAGAAAGGTGTGGAGGAGTTAAAAGCAGGGTTGGGTTAGAAACTGATATCACAAGCTGTAAACATGTCACAGAGCTCTGCTCAACCCAGGATCTCAAGATGGAAAGAGTATGGCACAATTGCAAATCAGGACATGACTCTTTACCTAAACTGACAGATAAGAAAAGGAGTGCATTATTCAGAGACGCAGCCAAACGGTCTGTAGTTAGCTCTGAAGGAGCTTGAGACATTCAGTCGTTGTGGAAGGATTTGTCGGTGGATGAAAGCTGTTAGAAGTCGTGTATGTGGGTTGTTGTTTGCCATAAGCCACGTAGGTGACATATTAACATGTGGAGGAAGATATTCTGGCCACATATGACCAAAATTTAACTTCTGACCAACATAAAAATGTTGTGTGTAAGGCAAAGTTCATATGATTAAACATGGTGGTGGCAGCGTCATGCTGTGGCCACAATGTTGGGAAGATGGATGGAGCTGAATACAAGGCCTTCCAAACGCCCAGGATCTCTAAACAGACAGCCAATTATACAGCTAGAATTGGTTTGTGTAATTTAGAGCATATTCATCCATTAGAATGGCCTAGTCAAATTCCACACCTGAATCGTATTGAGGGCCTGCTGAAAAACTGTTCAGATGCTCCATATCCATCCTACTTATTTGGTAATTAAGAACTGGAACACATTTTACTCTGTAGATGTGCAATGCTGGTTGTGATGTATCCAGAAGGCTCGCAGCTGTGATTAGAGCAGAAGGTTGTTATTCTTCAAAGATTTGACTCAGAGTGAAACACAAATATTCACAAAATATTTCAAAGTTTAATCAGTAAACTTTTTATGACACCAGTCCTCAGGGCCTGGATTTGAGGACTAGTTGGTGAACCTTTGGGGAAAAACAGACATCAGCAGTGAACCTACCAATGTAAGTTTGAATGATGAGCCACCAGTCAACACAAGAAGAAACAGATGTGAGGGTGTAACTGCATTAACCAGCTTTAAATAGCAATGTCCTGCCAGAGAAAAGATACAAATGAATGTGCTTTGGGCCTGTCCGTGTCCAGACAGCATGCATGGCTGTCTGATATGTTATTGGTCTTCATGAAGCTGTTTATTCACTGATGTTCTCTAAAGAAATACATCTAATGCCTTCACAAAAAAGTGTTAGTTAAACTCTCCCAAAAATGCACAGAAGTTTATGGTTGTAACATGAAAAAATGTGGAAAAGGTTCAAGGGGTGTGAATGTCTTTACAAGGGACTATAATTTGTTTTGCTGTAAACACAGTTTTTCAGCTGCCTGCTGGATTGAAAACCTTAGAGAGGAAAAAGGCCCACAAATTTAATTGCTGCCACTGTTTTCTATGAATAAAATTACTCTCACAGAGCACAAGCTGTTTGCTCGTTGGGCAGATGTCACTTAAGAAACTTGTGAAGTTCAATCTTGGCGAATAACTCATTCATGGGGTGGGGGAGAGGGAAGGAATAAAATCCTGTGTGTATTCTCTGCTTTGTCTGTTCTGCTGTTGACAGCAACAACAAAAAATGCATTTCATGCTTTAAAATCATCAGGGGTTTAAAATTAAAAGGCAGCTACTTCTAAGACTTCAACATTTGTGAGTTTTACAAAAAATAATTATGGAACAGAGTCACCTTTGAGCAAAAGCAGAGAAATGTATCCAATGAATATCCGGTACGAAGCTCTTTTTGTGAAACAGTGAAAGGGGCAGTATTATGTATTTTCCAGCCACATAGTGCCATTTTATAGCACAATCAAGTAACTATGTTACCTTCAGTTTCTGTATATATCAAACATGACTTAAAAGAAATTTGACTTTCTAATTTAACTCCTTAAAATTGGGTCTCCGTCTCTTTAAGAAGCTCTTGGTCTTTTCCGAAACTCCGCCTTCAGCACATCACAACAATGTTTCTCCAGTGAGCCCTTTACAGCATTCTCACCAGCGTTGGACTGATAAGTAGTTTGTATAATAAGCTCAGCAGACACACAGCTCCACCAGGTGTTTACTAATTGCTGCTCATTGTTATAGTATGCTGTCTATTTTTATAAGTCAGTTCAATCTATTTTATTAATTAGAAGCTGTGAAAACTCATCTCCTTACCAAACTTTATGGCTTATTCTAGCTGAGCAGCCCAATAACGCTTGCTTTTCTTTTCCATCTTTGCAAAGTTGCAGTTTACTTTTCTATTTCTCCCTTATCTTCCTTAATAGTTGCCTCTTGGCTCCCTTCTAACAGCATGCCTATGTGCTCACTTCTAATTTCTCGTTTCCCTTCTCCCTTCTCTGCTAAAGTTTCTTATAAGTCTTTTTTTTTTATCTCGTTCTCTCATCTTTTTCACACCCTCCTATCTGTAAAAGCATAAATTAGCTGTTTAAAAAATCTGAGCCAGACTCAGATGAGATCTTAGTCCACTGGATTGATTGCAGTTTTGATCAAATTGCATTTCTTGAGTCTACATCTGTGAAAATCACTCACAGCTTTTCTCGCTTGTCTTCTGATAATAAAGTCGGGAGGCAAAAATAAACACTTAAGCAAATTATTAGAGTTTCTGAAGAAAGTAAAGGTTGCATCTGAACTGAAAACCTGTTAACTTAATTATCCCTCACTGACACAGTTTCTATATTTGCTTCCATTCTTTTAGATCGGTTTCCTCCTCCCTTTTTTTACTGTCGAGGCGTACAGCCCTGATTAGTCCATTAGTCACAGAAAGGAGTATAATTTATCATCAGTGAATGAGCCATCTCTCCTGCCCCTGAAAACGATCCATCACTGTTGTTAGTCACCTCAGTAGTTAGAAACAGATCGGAGGAGAAAACATGAGATTAATAGCCACAACATGACTCTCATTACAGCAGCCCAAAGGGAGAAAGTGGAAGGGCTGCAGCAAACAACCTCGGTGTCAAGTTATTAATACGACAGGTTTCTCATGGATCCTAGAAATTTTTGAACATGCCTTAATTCAACGTTCAGAAACTGGGAAGTAGCCTCAGTTTTAACTGCTTTAGAAGTCCTTTGGCTTGGTTTCTTAGTTGCTATTTAACAAATTTCATTTCGCATTTGTATAAATGCTGTTTGAAGAGCAACTATATCACCATCTTTGAATAAACCTTTATCTAACATTTTTTGACAAAAATTTATTTTGGCCTGGTATTATAGTTAGCAAAAGACTTTCACCACTGTCTTTGTCGGAAATTTTGATCTAGGTATTTCTTTTTCCTAAAAACTGACAAAAAATTACCAAGAATTAGGTAATTTTTTGCTTCAGATTTTTCCAAATTGATAAGCTTACATACATTTTCTCAATATTTAGTAAAATATTATCTTGGAAACTGGTGTAGCCGAGCCATGTTTATTGACCGCTTTCTTTACGCACAACACAGCCTCACAACAAGGAGATTCAGAAAGAGAGAGAGTAAAAGTCGAAAATTTCCATCTGTAACATGTTGATCTGTAACTTTGTGCCCACTCTGCCGCCACTCGTCTCCTCCTGGGAGTTAACGTTTGTGCAGCTCGCAGCTTCTTGTCTTTATCCGGAGCATTTGGCGGAGCAAGCTGAGTGTAGTTGCTGTTAGCAGTTCGCTGCGTCTCCTCAGAGAAAAGCCTGACTTCTGCACTTCCAGTTAAAGCAGTAATATGCATCCTGTTGCTTATTCCCTCAAGGTCAAGACCACAAATTGGAAACCAGAATAGACCTTGTTGTTGTCTGAGATAAACTCTGGGCCTATAGCTTTAATCATCCATGCAGGGCTTATTGAAGAGACCCACTGTTTTTTTTTTTTTTTTTTACTATTTGTCCACAGCCTAATGTCTACCTGCATGCATTTCATTGACACTGTCAGATATGTTCCCTGAAAGCAGGGAAACATTGAGAAATGATAAACTCACATTAGGGTACAGCTAGAGTACAGTCTGCATCATGAGACTGAGAAGATTGTGACATCCTTGACAAACATGCCATACAAATGGGATGAAGTCTAAGTGGATACAATACCGATGTTCGCTTAAAATGCTTGGAAAGTTTTTCGTTAGTAGGGTCCAGTTCCTTTTCCCAGGAGGTCAGAGTCCAGCATAATTTACACATTTCATTGGTTCAACACAGCTTATTAAAAACAACTTCTTAAAAGAAAAGGATGGCAGAAAAGTTCTGATGTAGGGAGGAGGGAATGCAACCAATGACAACCATTTAAACATGCAGGGCACTGGCCTTCATTGAAAAGTATTAACAACCACTATTTTACACTGAATCTTCATCTTCATAAATCAGAAAAAAAGAGTAGTTAAAAATTTAATTCAACTGGAAGTGTGATAAACAAAGATGAAGAGAGACTCAAGCTTATCTTAGCAACACACACAGTGATGTGGATGAATATGGATGGAAAAAATCTCCAAACGTCAGTGTCAGATCTGCAATAAGGGATATTATTGGGTTGCTAAGTTTCCATAACAACCATCAGAAGACATTTCAAATGTAAACATGGGGAGTTTGTGAAACTCTACTGGGACTTATAAATGTGTGGTTTGGACAGATAAGACTAAGATTAAGCTATTCAGAAACAAGCACATCACGGGAGTCTTTTGTGAAACAAGGAATGGATTCTGTCAGAAGCTCCTCACACCTAATGTTAAGTATGGTGGAGGGTGTGGGATGCTGTGGGCTTGTTTTTCTTCAAAAGACTCAAGGAATCCTTTTGAAATACATGGCTTGATGAACTGATTAAAATACCGGAATGGTTTACAAGGAAATTTGGGGAGCAAATCCAAAATGATAAAAAAAACTTTGTTTAGGGTCATCTGAGGCCCCAGACACAGATCCAATAGAAAACCTGTGAGGTGAACTGAAGAGAAGTACAGAAAATGACCCTTATGTTCTTTACCTGTGTACTTCAGCTTTATGAAATGCTATAACAGAAGACCAGTGCTTGAAAAGCTGGCTGCACACAGTACTGACACCCACAGAACTAATACTTTTGTAAAAATAATATAAAACTTCTTAAAGTCCCCCCCTACTGAATAAATATATTCAAATACTTTTTTTTTACCAGTATCTGTGGAGGGGTGCCGGTGGCGGATAATTACGCTTAAAAAAAAATATCTGTATTTAAAAAAAACAAAAGAAACTGCAAATATTTATCCAGCAGGATTTTTCAATGAATGTTTTACAAACACTTTTTGAGTTACTGTAACAATAACTAAAAGACAAAAATGTTTCAAGTAAAGAACCTAAACCTTTAACTTCAAACACAACTTGGGCCTTTTTTCCTCACTTCATCTTATCTCAAAAATCTATTTTTCAAGCACTGAGTAGCTCTGAGGTTTTGTGAAGCAAGATTAGAGTTCAGGTTCGTCTTTCACCATTAATGGATGATATCAACAATTATCAAGGCAGCCGCTAGATTAGATTGGGAACACAATGAACCGTAACCACAAAGAAATTGTGAAAGTAGTTCATTTATTTTAATGCTGGAACTCCTCCGATATGCAATTAGACTCTACTTCAGCTGCATTGAGGCTGAAAAACTGCAGAAAGCGGCTCTTTTATCTTCCTTGAGAACAGCTTAAGTAA
Organism: Girardinus metallicus; assembly: GCA_903067095.1. Taxonomy (NCBI): domain Eukaryota; kingdom Metazoa; phylum Chordata; class Actinopteri; order Cyprinodontiformes; family Poeciliidae; genus Girardinus; species Girardinus metallicus. The sequence continues at coordinate 25,323 of CAEGAE010068949.1, read as the reverse complement.
ATGACCCAAAGTTTAAAATAGGCAGGAATTAAATCACAGTTTACATGTCAATAGACTTATCATAAAATATAAAGTACTTCTTTTAAACACTTGAAATTAAACACATGTTTGGAAGAATAACTTATATCACAGATTTATGTTACACCAAACTTTAAGATCAATCAGGAAGCCTCCGGTCAGCAATTATCCACAACACCGGAATTGCCCTTTAACCGATCTGGAGTCTAATTAGTTTTGACTGAAACAAATGGACGGGTGGGTCTGATTATCTGTCTGCACACAGCTGCCCTTCCTCAACCCACACACACACACACACACACACACGGGTGTAACCGATCACTAACACGCTTGCGCACAATGCAAATGTACAAACACACTTGAGCACGCCCTGTCTGCTACCATTAGGATGTGATAGGATTGATAGTCATGTTGGAGCACATCTGAGCCTGTGATTAAACAGAGCAGCATCACCTTAGGGAGAGCTGCTGATCAATGAAAGGGAATATTGATCAGTGAAACCTGATTGATGTTCTGAGCTCCTCTAACATTGTTGCAACTATCTGTTTTATACATAACTGTGAACAGGAAATAAATTCTAGAGTGCCTTCTTGGGGCTCGTTTCCAGGCGAAAATAAGCCCTCTTTAGTAAATACTTTGGAGTTTCTTCTGTTTAACCTCATCTAGGTATTATCTTCCACATATCAGAGATATTGTAATGGATGTCAAAGGCATCTTTCATTGTGAAGAAGCAGCAGATATTTTTATCAAACAAATTAGTTTTACAATTAAATTAATATGAGGGGATGATAATGTTGGTTTTGTAAGAGTTTGTACTATTGGTTTTACGCTAGTATTCACAAATACATAGCAACGTGTGAGAAAATTCAAAAATCGTTGTTTGAAACCTGCCAAGTTTGTTTCTCATGCTCCTTTTTATTGCTTTATTTTATGAAAATGTGGATAGAAAGTGCCTTGACTCTTACAGAACTGTTTTATATTTTAACTAATGTCAACATTTAGAGATGACATCATAATGCTTCAAAATCTTAGCACATCTGGTGTTAAAGCATTTCTAAAACAACGTCCAAAGCTCTGGTGTATCAGACATTGTTAGACATTGATAATAAGAGGACTTTGGGCCTTTTCGTGTTCTTGGACGCCACAGTTCCCCTGGCCGAACAAAATCAAAATAAATGAAAGGAGAACAGTGGGGGAGCTCAGCAACATCCGTGCGAAGATGACAGGAAGCTGCGAGGCGATAAACATCCTGCAGGCTTGCTGGTCTCCGACTCGGAGAAAAAGAAGCAACCAGCTGCCACTGGCCCGGACCGGAGGCCTTAAATCTGGGCCCATGCTGTGCGCGTATGTCAGGGTGGAGGAAGATAAAGTGGTCATGACAGAAGACTGTCAGACACTTGACGTCTGTTTTAGGCTCACTGGTGGTATTGAGGCCTGTGAGGATGAAATATTAGAGTTATTTATTGACCTCAAAGTAAAAGAAAGCTGGAAGGAGCTGATATGGCGCATACTGTGGTGCTAAATAGCTCAGACAGACTAATATATATTAAGAGCAGGGATGCCAATAGATAGGCAGGGTGCTTTAACTTTCGACCAATGCAATTAAGTTAGAAGGAATATTTCAACTTCAGAGCAAAAGTGTCTCGCTGAGTTTTTTCTCATTAGTTATTGGCTATCAGTAAAAATACATGGGAAACATATTGTGTACAGGCAGAAATAACGTTCATCTTTAAGCACCGAAGAGTGAATAATCTCAGTTTGAAAAGCCATGAAAAATTAAACACTGGAGCGTATTTTCATTTCAAAGCCATTGTGTAAATGAGATGCATCAAGCACCTGGAATTGAATTTAGCTTTGTGTCCCAGAGCTGGTGGATGGCCCTTGAGTGTGTCATCACATCAGTCTCCCTTGATCCCAGCTGTTAGTCATTGTAGCCGAGACAGAGAAAGGAGGCCGGTCAATATTCATGGGTGTGATTGCCAGCGCTCATCATGGAACGATGAATCAAATGTAGCAGCCTGCAGGGTCTCTGGTTGTCTGCCTGATTTGGCTGTTTATGGTCTGATTTACATTTACACCTCATGCTTCCTTTGACTTTCAGTCTATAAAATGACTGTTTTAATCTCCCTTATCAAAGTGGAAAAAACAAGTATTTTTACTGATTATAGAAAATAAACTTAATCTCATGCACAAGAGACAGTTTTAGACCGGATCATTACACATTAGTGTTGGTATCCAAGTTCTGACTAGTTTTACAGAAACTAGCTCTTGGATTTTTGCATTAGAGTATCATATTTGATAAAAAGATGACTACCAGGGTGCTAGTCATCTGCTACAGAAAGACAAATACAACCCAGACTCAGTACATTGTTTTGATCCACATAAATGCACTCCGAAAAAGTAAGAGCCGGCTTTTTTTAACCAGAAACAGTAGAACAAAGATATTTACCCAGTTTGTTGCCCTACTCAGAACCAGTTTTAAAGTCCTGGCTTCAGGCCATTAAAAGTTGCCCTGCAACAAGACTAACAACCCTTGGTAATGATTATGGTAAAAAATAAATTAGTCTTTTATACATTAGAATAGAAGAAAAATGGTTTGGTCTTTGCTTGATCGTGAAATCTTTTAAATCTGACTTCAAAAAAAAGAAAAAAAGAAAACACAACAAAGTTTGATCACCATTTATTAAACAAACTTAAAACCTGGCTGGAAAACAGCGTGGTAAAACCTAAATGATCCAACAGTCACCTTTCACAGAAGGGAATTTTTTGGTTCACTCTTCTTTTAAAGGCTTCCACTCTTTGAGGTTTGCAGACATTTATTTCTGCACAGCTCTCCAAAGGTCCTGCAACAATATCTGATCAAGTCTGGAGTTTAAGTAGCCCATTCCCACAACTTCATTCTTTTCCTTTTCAGTAATTCTGTTACAGATTTTCAGCTGGGTTTGGGATTACTTTTCTTTCGGTTTGGACCAACTTCCAGCTTTTGACTGAATGGAGGGTAAACCTGGTCCTGTTGGTAAAAACAAGCCCCAATCATTAGCCCTCCAACTATCATGCTTCAGAGTTGGCTTGAGGTCGCCAAACATTTCTCCCAGCATTGAACCCTCTAACTTTGGGGGTGAATTTGGTGGGATGCTCACTCCTGGGAAGATTGATGGCTGTCTTAAATGTTTTCCACTTGTAAATAATCTCTGTAGAATGGAGGACTTCGATTAGTTTAAAATTAAACTCCTGACCACTAGATTGCTGTGCAGCCACAGTAGTTTCTCTGATACTACTACTACTGTAGACTACTGCTCTCATGTCTGATGTCTTCTCTTGGTTAACAAAATACAATAAAAACAACACCTGTGTAAGCTTTGTTTACAGACTGGTTAATAGATGAAACCCAAGAAGCAGTGGGATGTACTACCTTTTGTATGATCTTAAATTTGGAGCAATAAAATAAAAAAAACAAACAAACAAAAAAAAAAAAAACTGTATGACTTCTACCACTGGAAAATCAGATTTCAGATCCATTTTCACACAGCCATATCTCTGTGATCAGAATCTTCAAAAGATTGCACTTTTTTTCCCCCTTCACGTTATAAAAAAAGTTCCCAAGTCACAATTTGTGAAATCACTGTGGATCCTTGCTAATATTTTTAGAAACGTTCGCTGGAGAAAGGCACCAGCACCCCTCCAGACCCCACTAGGGACAAGGGTGTACAGAAAATGGATGGATGTTTAAAACCTAAGCAGCTAAAAGAAAACCTTGAATTCAATATTTGTTTTAATAAGAAACCATTTTTATTACTAAAAAAAACAACAAAAAACATGCTTTATCTTACATGAAAATATTTTACAGTTATGAGTTTTTACTGTATAAAAACAACCAGGGAATGACGTCAGCCGATTCAGAGCAAAGTAAGGAAAGTTGCACCACCTGCTGGTATCGGAAGGTTACTGCAGTTCCTCTTTTTAACATTTCACTGCCTTCGTCATCAAGGTGTAAATACTCCTGCCAACAGAGCTGAAGCTCCTCAGGAGTCGTTGGGAAGGCCGAACAGTTTAACTGTCCCTGCCTCTCGGTTGTTGTCATACTTGCCCTCCTTGTCGTCGCAGGCGTAGGCCAGCAGGGGTCTCTTTGGGTGCCAAGCGACTGTGAACGTTGGGGAATCGCACTGAACCTCCCACAGCTTCTCACCTGCAACATGTAAAAAAAGTTTACTTCTAAATATTCTCAGCTCAAAAATTAAAACTAATTTCATTCATTTTCTACAACATCCTGACATAATTTAACAAATTCCTATTTTAGTCCAGAAGGATGAGATTTGATAACTGAGGTTCTGACATGTTATATGTTAACTTTATCTGCAATGTACAGCGGAAAGGAGCTCAAGCTTCATAAACTTTCCTTTTTTATTTTTTATGTGTCGAGAACATTTGAAACAATATTCAAAAAATGACAAGAGCTCAATATTTCTAAACAGAAGCGGTAAAAGAAAACCGTAAAATGTAATGTTGTATCAGTGTTTGCGAAAACATTTGAAGGAGTGTCTCAGGAACATGTAGGACAGTGTACTTGTGTGCTGCAGATTTCACAGAGGCTATTCGACAGACTTGAGTCATTTAAAATGAACATTAACATCCAATCATTGGTACCTTTGAATATTTCAAATATGACACACTAAATTAAAAATCACTTAAGGGTTAAATGCAGCGGGTTTGAGGCCCATTAAGAAATATTATCAATTCAAACTTGTTCATTCTGCTTTGCTTTCACCTCTGCACCACAATCTGCTCAGCTTAATGTGGTGCAAAGTGTACCGAAATACAGAGACCTACTAAGGAAAGCTGTACCATGGGAAGAGGTTTAAAACCTAAATGATTTATCTCCCATCTGTCAACTAAAGGCTCTGCTCCAAGACCGACAAAACTATTGCAGACCTGTGTGACATCAGCAAAATAATTTAGCACACAGAATTTGCAAAAAGAAAGAATTCAGATACGACATTTTCCATGATGAAGTGAGTGGAAACCTCTGAGGGGAATTGTAGCAAAAAGGACCAAGTAGCTGAGCGAATCTGCCTAAAGATACGTCTGCTGTCATGGTTACTGACCTGTTTCCACCTCTGCAATGTCAATGAAATGATCCTCAGACGCGGAGGCCAACATCTTCCCATCATTGCTGAAGCTCAGCGTCCTCACTGGCCAGTCCAGTCTGCAGAGTGAGCAGCAAGAAAATAAAGATCCCACATTCATCCAGACGTTTCTCTGAGGGCAAATGGTTTGGAGAAAGAGAAACACGAACTGACCTGGAGAAGCAGCGAACACACACCAGCTCCTCCACGTCCCACAGACTAACGAGAGCGTCAGCGCTTCCTGTGGCAAAGTATTTTCCCGTGGGGTCGAACTTGATGCATATGCAGTTGGACGGGTGAGCGTTGATGGACTGGATGGGCTTCAGATCCGGATAACTGAACACAAAACACTCTGATCATTTCAGACCCTGAAGCACAGAAATAACTTCTCACACAAGATCTCAATAGCTCATCCGTTACACGGAAAAAAGTACTTTTTTAAAAAGATCATAAAGAAAAACACAAAGCCAAGGTTTATGACTAAAAAAGTGTCCAAATACTTTTACTCTTTCAAATTTAAACGGAGACATCTCGACCGAAGCAAAGGCAATCCTGCTACACAATTATCAAATCATAAATACAAGTGTAGAAGGAATGAGGACAGACAGTTGTGAGAAGTTATTCAAGAGTAAAATACTGCTGATACATAAAAGTGCATTTATATTTAATAATTAAAAGTGGATTTAAATGTAATAATTTGGACATCTGGGTAAGAATTGCAAGACAGAGTACTAATTATTTACTAATCTACAAGAGAAACGCAGTTAGGCCCTGGGAGACATTGGAGGATCTGACATAAATTCAACCAGAGATGTTTTCTTGCTTTCCCCATTTGCAAAAATGCAGATTCTGTCTTTAGTTGTTGAATAATTTGAAATGATACAGTATGGAAGTCATGCATGATTTTTGGAATTTGGCTCCAATAGTCACAAATAAAATTATTGTTAAGAATCTATGTGGTTGTTTTTTTCTTAATCAGAACCATTAACAGTTCATTTTTAGAAAGCAAGACAATAATACTGACTGTTTTTAATGAGCCAACAGGACACATTCATCAACACCCTGCAGGAACTTCAGGTTCACAGATCAATTTGGTTTCTACCTGAGAATATTGATGCAGCCGTTCCCGTTAGTGAGGAAGAACATGTCGTTATCGTTGTTCCAGGAGATCTCGTTCACTTCGAACTTGAACTGCTCCTCGGCCCTGGAGCGGTGCGTCTTGGCATCGATAAAGGTCACCACGTCGTCTTTGTTCCCGACTGCGATTGTCTGACCGTCTGGACTCCAGCAGATATTAATGTTCTCACCTTAATTTAAAAAAGAAGAAAGAAAACGATTTGAGCACTTTGAAGTTTTACTAAGGCCAGATTCAAGCAGTCCAAGTGTGATTGTACCCTTTGTGTTGACTGTGGCGACACATTTGGTGGTGCGCACGTCCCATATGCGAATGGTTTTGTCTCCAGATGCAGTGACGAACAGATCCGGGTTGGTTGGATGCCAGCACAGCTGATCCACACTGTCACTATGTCCTCTGTAGTTGTTCTCCTTCACCTTGAGGAAGGTACAAATTAGAGTCACATTCAAATAAAACCTGACCCGCAATCATTGATCTTATAGTAGTTGAAAAGGAGTTTCATGGAAGCAAAGCAGGAAAAACGAGCAGAGACAAAAGGAGGAAGTTCAAATCATCTCTTTAATCGATTAAAATGGGCAAGGACATTATCCCTAACTCCTAAGTCTCTCTGACCGCTACTGGAGATCCTTTCAGCTCACAGCACTGCCATCCACAGCAACTCTTTGAACGATTAAAATTTTGTTTCCCTCAAGGAAAAAAAGTATAATGTTTTGAACTGAATAGCAGGGTGTGTTTCTGTGTCTCTTTCCTGTCCTCACGGACCTCCATCACTCATAGCAGATAGTTGACAAAACTTAGACCGGCTCTGATAGTTTGGATAATCGGTGTTGTAGCATGGATTAACTCCTGTATGGGTGCGCATCTGTGTGAACATTCACATTAACTCTGTTACTTAGGCCTTTATTCTACAATCATCTGCTATGTAAGTGAAGCCGGACGACAGCTCGCATACTAGCTCGCGTGAAAATAAAATCCAGATGTTTTAAAAGTGCCAAACCCACCTTACAATCCTTTAAGTGTTGTAAACCTAATCTTAACAGATTGCGCGTCAGTCAAAATTTTACTAACAACAGAAGAAGAAATATGCATATGTGGGGGCAGATTTATTGACAATTCGGCTATAATTAAAAATATCGTATTCACAAGAACATGAAATAATAAAGAAGAAAACGGACAGGTTAAGCATGCATTGCACTGCGCGGCTTCACTTACCAAGCGGTCCTTTTCCAGGATAAAAACGCTGGCTGTTTTATCAAACGACCCGGAGGCGAGCCTCCTTCCATCGCAGCTCCACGCCACCGAGTGTACTTTGGCTGTATGAGCCGGGAATTCCCGACTTTTGTTGTTATTTCTGAAGCTCTCCTGCATTTCTTGGTAATACTGCGACGCCATCTTGCCACCCTTTATCTTCTTCATGGGATGCTTTGAAGGAAGGTGTCGCCCTCTTGCGGCTTGATTAGGTTTTGCAGTCATATTTCTTTATTAGCTTTTCAAATTTTTTTCCTTTTATAACTTCAGATTTCAACATCAGTTTTCAAGCTTAACTACAGATTCTCAGTGAAATTTAGGACAGGATTTGGCTTGTTTTTACGTTTTTATTCATAGCACACCTGAAAGTTCAGTTTTGCTTTCATTTTACCTGAACACTTTCTTGCACATTTTTGCTGCATCTCTGTGACTTATGGTAAACTCGAACAAGGCTTCAGACTTTCTCCTAACAATGTCATTCTGAATGGCTCGCTTCCAATAAAAGTCAATTTTGAGATGTACATAAATGAGACTGGCCCTTTAAACAAATTGTCCACTAGAGCTTTGGATCTCTGCAGCTCCTCCAGAGTTACCATGAGCACTCCTGGTTAATTCCTATGCTTTCCTTCCTCTACCTATGAGTTTTTATCAGGTATTGGGAAGATTATATATAGCTTAACATGAAAGCTTGTCAAGCTTTCATGTTAAAACCGCAATAAAATACAGCTCCAAAATAGGCCAGTTAAAATGATCAGTTTCTCCGATTTTACTTTTTATAGGTCTGTTTGAGTAAAATGAACATTGTTCTTTTGTTCTATGAACTACTGACAACATGTCTCCGAAACTCCAAGCAAAAATTTAGTATTTATTTGCAGAAAATGAGAAATGGTCAAAATGAAAAAAAGATGCAGTACTTTCAGACCTCAAATAATGCCAAGAAAACAAGTTTATGTTCATTTAGAAACAACAATACTAATGTTTTAACTCATGAAGAGTTCAGAAATCAATATTTGGCGGAAGAACCAGGAGCTTTTCAATGGGGTTCAGTGCGGTGAGCTCTTTATTTTTTCCAGAAATGTACATGGAGAATTTAAGTTATAATGTGAAAATTTTATTGCTTTTAATTTTGCATGTTGAAAAAAGTGTTCAATTAGCTGACTTTTAATCATCTGATTGTTAATCAGCTGCAGTAAAACATTCTTTCTGATGAAATCACCATGAATCTACAGTGTCCTCTAGTGACCAAAAGATGGAAGCCCCAAAGTTGTCTGTGACTGGTGCCAATTTCTTAAAAAAACAAGACAAACAGCTCATTTATTTAAATTGCATTTTATTTCAAGTGATTCTAAAATGAAAATCCATGAAGTTAAAAAACCTTTAACACTCCGTTTATATTTCCAATAGCACACAATACCTACTCAACGGCATACAGGAAATCCCTTTAGGTAGCCACACTGTTATTAAATGCAGTCATTTAGAGGACGCAACATGTTACCCAGCTGCAGGTTGCATTTTTCTGCTATGTGGAGGTTTTGTGCAAGGCCTCACTGCGCAGAAAATCCAACTCAGTATATGCAGCAGAACCATACATGTATGAGTAAAATACACCAAACGAACAGAACAAGATGCACTTTAAAATGTGAGTTTGTGAATTAAGAAAGAACGACGAGGTGTGTGAATGCGTCATATAAAGGTGCCTCACGTAGTTTGCATAAAGGTGTTCAGAAAAGCTGTAAATGTACAGTAGAAAAGAAAAGTCAAGGAATGCACAATAAGCATAACAATATGTGCATTACAGGGCTCAGTGCTGATTTAGTGCAGGAAGACGTCTGATCTCCAGTGGAGGAACTACGACAGCATCTCACGAGTTTTCATGCTACAAATTGATGTTTTTAGAATGTTTCAGTGTAGAGGCAGGTGTTAATGGAGAGGTAGAGAAAAATACAAAAGCACCTCATTCCTCCAAAGCACTTCTACTCCACATTTAGCCAGAAAACACGGCTTTCCATTGGTTTTCTTCAACGTCGACTCCCTAGACCTGGTGAAGATCTGTCCTTTGGATCCTGAGAACGTTCCTGCTCAGTGTGCTACATCTACTCCTACTGATGTATGTCAATCAAATTCAGTTTTATGTCTCCACTTTACAAACTTCTCTAACCTGTCAGGCTGATAGTCGACACGCTGGAGCTGAAACTGAAGCGGCAAAAGTGGAAGAGAGGAACCCTGGCTGTGAAAACATATTCCTGGGTGTTTGAGCTCAGGAACAGGTTCAGATTAACAAAAGAACTTCAGGACCGATACAACAGTCGGGGGTGCACACTTAAAGGGTCACACAACTGAAGGCAGCTTGACTAAAAATGTACATTTACTCAAATATCTCGACTTATGTGTTACAAAGCTTCTGTCAGAAGCTGACGTTTGCTTAAATTAAACAGAACTCTACAAACCTTTTAGTCAGTACAGGAAAAAAAACTAAACATTAAGAAATATATATATATTAATCACCAGTAGCACAATTATTGGCACTCCTGTTAATATGTTGTACAATTCCCTTCTGATATTTGCAAAACAAAAAATCTTCTGAAGTTTGGAGCATAAAGAGAGAGGGATCTTTGACCATTCAATGGTCTAGAGACAAGTTCTCCAGATTGTCTTGGGTTCTCTCCAAGGTTTCCCTTTCTTTGATCTCTCCCAGATTCATAGGATTTAGCTCTGGGGGTTGAGATAACCATGGGAAGAAGTTTGGTCATGTGTCAGCCAAACCATTTATGTGCTGATTTGGCCATAAACTTTAGATTATGCAGACAGACCTAACGATGCCATGCAATGTTTGCAGGAACGTTAAAAGAGAAACAGGCTTGCAGAATCACAGACCTTGTGATTCTCATGCTTACTTAACAGTGGGCATGAGGTGATTTTCCCCGTGTTCATCCCTTGTTCCACACCAACTCCATCTGGTGTGTTTGTGCCCAAAAAATCATTCTGAAAAGTTTTTTTTTACTAAGGCATCACTCACAAACAACCACTTGGCTTGCAGATAGCACTTAATGATTATTCTTGCTTTTTGTTGCAGTTCTCTAACCCTGACTATCCTTCCTAATTATTGCTCTTAGAGATGATAAAGGCCAGCTTAGACAGGAGCTACAGTATTTTATTCTAAGAATTTTCCAACAGATGAAGACTTAATGCCATGTTTTTTTTGTCCTTTCCATCTTGAAGGGTAGCCAAGGGAAATATTTAAATCTCAGGAAACGGAAATGTATAGATTACTTATGAACATTTTTAGGAAAACCAGATCATATAAAAAGTAAACTATAAAAACAAAATCTTGAGTTACACTCGTTTTACATAGTAAATGTGGAACTGCTGATTTCATCAAAAAAGTTTCTTTTACATGCCTGATATCTTCCCCGCTCCCTGAATAATTTTACTCAAATTATGTAATAGATTTTAATTTCTTTACTTTTCTGTATAAGATAATACTCCTGAAATAAAAGCTGAATATATTTTAAGGCTTTTTACATATCTTTGTCAGGGGTGCCAATAGTTGTGAAGGGAAGTATATCTTTATCAGTATCTATATCAGTCAACCTTTGCAGGAATTTATCTATATGTATGTTGGAAATGAGCATAAAGCTGATAGTAAGCATCCTAAACACCTTAATCCACTGAAATCCAGTACTACAGATGTCATGTCTCTACCACAGCTGCAGAATGTGGCTAAACTCCACCGCGCTGCAGACACGGTGAGGAAAAATCTAACGACATGGTGCATTCTTTCCAATGAGATAAAGTTTAACTGAGAGCATTTTTTGCTTGTCAAAATAAGATAAAATAGAAGCTACAATTGAGATTTTTGCAGATAATAGAAGATGACTTTGGTTCATAAGGCTGCAGCTTCCTCTGGCTCAAATCAATCAGGTTCAGAAAACATGATTGACAGATTGTTAGCATCTGCCGAGTATCCTTCACTGACTGCATGAGCAGCTGAACAAGTATTCCTCTGCTTTTTACTGACTCCAGGTAAATCAAGAATTAATCTTTGCTAGATAGGTTTCTTTTTTGAGCATTTTAACCTGGACTTTGTTATGAATGGCTATTTTAGAACAACTTATGAAAACTTTGGAAATGTCTTGGAGCTAAAACATCTGAATGAACAAGTTGTGGCTTGTTTTTATTACTGCGGTTAGTTGCCTATTTTTTGTATGTGGTTAGTGTAAATATAAAAAAAAAACATTTTCAACGCGCATTTGATACCATAATTGTAAAAAGGCAAATGTGTTTCACCGCTCTGTTGTCTCTCTGCTCACATTGCAGAATGAAACCCGCTAGAGTTCATCTCAGCAGTCGGCGTCAGAACTAACGTTAACGTGCTCGTTGTGGTCGCCGTCGCCGGGCTCCTCGTGGTCAACTCCGTTCGACTTTATCTGATTTTCCTCATCGGTGCTGTGGAGCAGAGACAGAAGAGATGCCATTATTTGATTTAGTGTTCTAAACTACTTTCAAAAGTAGCCACATCAGTTGAAATAAAGGTGCAGTCCACATTACTGTTGCACCCCTAAAACAAAAGCAGTATACCTTTAGAAGTCACTTAATTAGTAAATAGGTTAGAGAAGAGATAACAATAGGAGAACTGCAGCAATCTACAACTCTCCTGAATGAGCTTTTGATGAGACAACACTCTAGCATCCTGGTCCTTATGGTGAGAAGAAAGCCATTGGTAAAAAGAAATACACAGGAAGTCCAATTTGCAGTTTTAAACATGGTAGAGGAGCTATCATGCTAGTGGGTTCTGCTTATCTCTAGCAGGGACAGGAAAGCTGCTCAGAAATGAAGGAAGGATGGAACAAACTAAATGCAAATCTGGAAGGCTGTCAGAGACACAACTGGGAGTCAAAAACATACATCTAAGGCTTAAGTGAGCTTTAATTTAAATCTTAAAGCTTACTATTTTGAATGGTCTAGACAAATCAAGACCTAAATCAGACTAAGAATTAGTGGAAAGAATTAGAAATTGATGTTCACAGATGCTAATCCTCCAATCTGACTGATCTTAAATGACTATGTCAAGAATAATAGAAAAAAACAACACAGCATAGATGTGTATCGTTGCTAAAGATGAACCCCAACAACAGTTCACTGGTTCCAGTTCTGACGCTTGTGGCTGAATAAAACTGATTGGTTAGCATGTGGCGACTCAATACTCTACATATTTAAAACTGACTAATCATCTGTTCCTCATGTTACAAACGCTGAGATGCGTCACCTGCTGATGCAGCCATTGCTGACTGGAGACTCTGACATTTCCTTTTCAGACAGAGAGCTGCAGGATCTCCTCTCCAGATCAGAGCGCTTCCTTGGGGCCACCGCGGGCCCCGGACCGGAGCCCCTTCTGTCTGGACTGACCCGGATGATTCCTGCTGCCTCAGAGGGGGCGCTCAGGCCGCTCGCTCCCTCTGAATCTTTGCCCGAATCGCTGCTGGTGCGTCTTCCATTCAAGCTGTCAGAAGAAGAAACGTGGCTCATCTGGCCCTCACGTTCATCTGGAGGTGAAAAGGAGAATAGTTTAGTTCCTGGATCCATGGAGAAACGAACATAGATGGATCTCTGCCTAAAGGACAGAAACTAGGGGGTCGTTGTTATTCACTATTGAACAGGAAGTGACAGGTATTTAAGGTTACATTCACACAGCAGCCAAATACAACCTTTATCCAACTCTTTCACAGCACTATGAACTCCTGACTTCTTATTCTTTCACACACATGCAAAAAACAACAACATAGTAATAATAATAATAAATCCGATCCGTGCCATTTCCATCTATGGTACTAAACTGGTTAAGAATCCGGTCATTTTTAAACCGTTTGAAGCCTGAATTGTCATGTCACTTTTTATCCAACTGTGATGTAACATACATCATAATTCTGCACCAGAAAAAGCCAGATACAATGGCTGAAAATTATAATTACAAAAATTATAAATTTATCAAAGTGTCGCTGAAGTGCATCACATTACAATCCCACCACTCACGGCTCTGACTACACATCCAAACAGACTTCTCTAAAGAAGCCTCCACAAAAGGTCACTGCTAGTAGTTGTGCTTTCTTTTTATTAGTTTTCTTCATCTTGTTTTGGTATTGCGACAACATTGTCGGCTCCCGCTTATGAAGAACTTGAATTGATCCAAAGACGGCGAAAGTAATAATCTACATTATTATTTCTGTAAACAATGCATTGCAGTGTAATGTCTTTGTTCTTTTTCTGTACATGTGATTGCTTTGGTGACGTAAAATGTTCACAGAAGCTTGACTGATGTTGGATTTAAGTAGTAGTGTGAATGACCACATTATAAATTATGACTCCAAAAAGTCCCAAAAAATCCTGCTGTGTGAATGAAGCATAAGGCTGGGCTTCTGGCTGGATGGATGGGTTCACCTCCTGATCCGGCCTCTGCAGCCTTGTTGCGCCGGCGCCTCAGGATGACCTCCAGCTCGCTGTCCTTCTTCGCCGGTGGTGATGGTCCCGACGGTCCAGACTCTTGGGAGCCTCGGCTGGGACTCCTCTTCACCGTCTCCTTGAGCAGAACGGAAATGTCACAGCATTAATGGACAGCATTCACTCAGATGAAACTACATCTACCATTTATGTCTCTAACTCGTTGGTCAGACTAAAGTGAACATAAACTCTCCAGGAACTAAAAAAAAAAATTAAATATTCAAATTTGAAACCAAAACTTGAACACTTGGTATAATATGTCTTTTACCAGGATGCATTTTAGTTCGTCCATGGCGCTTTCCTGCTGCTTCTCCTCACAGGGTGGAGGCTGCAGGGGATAAAAACCAAGGGATTGTGATTTCCTACTTTTCACATTATTAAAAGTATAATCTTAAGGTAACAATTTCTGAGAAAAATACTTTTCGTGTGTTTTAATGATTAAAAAGCTTTGACATGCCGCAAAATGTAATTAAAGCAGAGTTAGCAAAGCCTGTTAGGTTGCTGGGTTAGAGCGACTGCAGGGAGGAATGATCTGACTGTCCTGATTGATGCAAACATCAATATACTCACTTTCACTGCTATTCTCTTTTGCAGCACAAAAAAATGAAAGCAGAAAGGAAAGAGAAGAGGCAGAGAATAAGCAGAGTCCTAAGAGAATCATTAGACATCCTGGTCCTTATAACAAGATGAGAACAAGGACAGAAGAGGACAGAAACAGTAATCTGGGATTTCCTGCTTGAGATTTGTGAATTTATTAGCATAATAAAAACTTCGACAGCAGGAAAATACAAGCGACACCCCGAAAAAGAACACACAATAGGAGACAACAGTGGCATATTGAGAGAAGACAAAGAGCCCATTCACACCTGGTGCTAACATTCATCTCCAGCAATCTGAACGTGTCCTGGCAGCGTTAGAGACGCTTTTTATCCCAGACCACCCTGGGAGGCGGTATCTGCGTTAGTTTAGTGATGTAATCCATTTTGAAGGACCACCTACTGACCTAGTGTGACCCTCCTCAAACAGCAGCGTTATCTGGGTTTCACAATGCCGTCTAACGACAGCAGAGACAGCAGCTGGGCAATTTCAAAGCAACAGCTCATGATTTCTTCTAAAGATTTTTTAGTCAAACATTTTTAGAAACTTGTTCAAATTATCTTCATCCAAAACAGAAATCACAACTTGAGTTGAATTACCACAATAGATTACAGGATGCAGTATGGTTGAGTTTTCTCTGCAGTGTGATTATTTCTGAGCTGATTGTAGGCCTCCTGCTGCGGTAACTGTGTGGTAAAATGCCCTTTGTCGGTTACATTACAATACGAGCTCTACAGCAGAGCGCCACATGTTTACTGATTTAGTAGCACAATGTGTGCAATGACAGTGTGGAGAGGAGCTGCATCAAGTCATCAGATGATTTTATTTTAACCGGCTTAATGACAACAAAGTCAGTGTCTGGAGGGGCCATCACAGAGTCCTGACCTCAGTGCCATAGAAAATAATAATTGAATTCCAATGATTTAATGTTTCTGTGTTTGTTTGCATCCAAAGCAGGTAACTGAGATCTGGGCACCTAAAACAGATGTGAATAACAGATCTAGTCATGCCATTTATCTAAGTCAACCAGGACACATGTCAATACCAGGTCAGAATAGGGCTAAAGGAATAGAAAATGTATTTTCTTTTATTCAATTCTGTAGTTGTCTTAGATCAAATATAAGTCCAGTTATTTTGAAAATAGATGCTGTTCTCACCTTACTGTCCTGACTTTTGACAGGCCGCAGGACCACCCCGTGTTTGATTCGCTCCATCATCTCATTCACCGCCTTCACCTTGACATCGTCCACACCTTCAGCAGCTGTCGACACAGAGAGAGAAAATTATGACTTACTTATATGACAACCAGACAGGAGTAATTAGGAAACACAGAGGGAATACCCAAATGTGCAAATTGAAAACCCATAGGACTGATTACATGTCATTACAGAAACAGTAACAATTCCAAAAAAAAAAAAAGCCACTGATTAAATAAGTGATCTATCACTAGACTGGATCATGAAACAAAGGAATAAGGTGCTGTCTGACTGACTGGTGAATGGAAACTATAAACAGATTCTCACCTGGAGTTGGCTCCACTTTTGCTTTGGAGCCTTTGGATGACTTCCTCATGATGGCGATCAGAGAACTAAGAAACAGAAAATCTCATTAGAAGTAAGAAGTGCTCACTCGTTATCTGACCTGCTTATGAATATTTTCTATCAGTTGTTTATGTATAAAGTTTAAACACAGGAAATAAAATGTGCTGCTGCATCTCAAAAACCCCACTGTGATACTTCTAAGTAACTGATGTTTGTTGAAAAGTCTCACCTGAGGGGGTTGCATCTGGAGGGGGGTGGAGGTGGTGGAGGAGGTGGCGGGGGAGGAGGGGGTGGAGGTGGCTGTGGAGGAGGTGCGGGAGGCGGCGCTACCCCAGGTTCTGGGGAAGGGAGGCTGGTGCTGTCTGTAATCTTTTTCTGGGCCTCCTGGAGCTCATTGACTGTGAAGAGATGATCAAACCACAACCTCAGTCACTATCACTATCAGAAGGCTAATAAGTACCACAGAAACGTCAAGGAGACAGTTAGAACTTATTTCTGCGGACTATTAATGAAGACATTAACACTGGAAGCCGTGCAACCCATAAAAAGACGGCTGCACTTTTGATATATTATATAGTATTTAATATTAGCTAAAGTCAGCGGTTGGTTTAGGTCCTGTGTGACCTCAGGAACACTGAACTGCTTCTCATGCAGCTCAGCGGTCAAAAATGTGTGTCAGCATCAGTGAAATCAACAGCTGTTACATATATGCACAGCTGCATCACTTTATTTTGTCTTCCATCAACAGATTCATAACCTTACAGCTGATAATCTTATAATTTTAAATTACAGCTTTAACTTTCATGTAAATTCTTATTATTTTCATTTTTCAGAAAAAGGATTTTTCAGTTATTTTCCAGCTAATCAGGAAACAGTATTTTATGTTGCTATGCAGATTTTAATTACAGTACTATTCTGTCTGCACAAATGGCCTTATCTCCACTTCCACCCACCTCTTTTCTCCAGCTCCTCATTCTTCTTCTCTGTCTGCTCCAGACATCCCTCCACCTCCTTCTTCTCCACCTCCAGCAGCTCCAGCTGTCTCTGAAGATCTTGCAGCTGTTTCTTCACACAGCTTTCCTGAAGCTGGGCCTCCAGACTCTGCACCTACACCCCCACAAGTAGATAAGTCAGACAGATGTAGAGCAGAGATAAAAGAGGTCTGCTAATAGCCTTTAGGCTTTCAGCATCATGCAACACTGACTATTTGGATTGGTGCTAGTCCTAAAGCTCAGGCTGATTTCATTGGATAGATCAAACAAACTGTATGTAGCAATCTATTTTCTTTTCATATTGTGTTTAGTGAGTCAATCAAATTCTCAACAGAGCACAAATAAAAGGTCATATGGATTCAGGTGCATCTCCATATGTCATTTTATATTTTTATTTACTTCAGTAACTTAACTCAGAGTTTTACAATGTTTGACCTCAATACTCGGTTAGTCCTGCTTTGCATGAATTATTATACCTATATGCAGGGTGGCATGGGGCGATCAGCCTGTGGCTCTGCTGATGTTGTTTCAGTAGCAACCTTGCATTGTCTGACCTGTTGCACGTAGTATTTCTGATTTAAGAAAAAGGCTTATTGCTGCTCTTCTATAACTCCTTTGCAGCAGGAATATTTTACACACTTTTGTCATTTTCATTTCCTTTTTAGTCTTGAAATGTGAATATCTGCCTGATTCATTGAGACTTTTCAGTTTGCACTCGTTGTAGTTGCAAAAACGTCAGACAGATGGCAAATCCTACCTCTCCTGACATTAAGAGTAAGGCTGCAGGAAATAAAGAGGCTTCTGGATTTACCTTCTGCTGATGCTGCAGACGCTCTTCCTCTAGGGTTTTAGTGATAGAGGCAACGTCTTCCAGAGCTTTCAGCAGCTGAACGCTGGGCTCAGCACTCTGCAGCAGCAGCATGCTCTGCCTATTGGCCTCCTTCTGCTTAACAAGCATCTGAAAAGAAAAAAAAAGAAACAGGAGGAGGCAGAGACAGAGAAAAAAGGCAATTACTAGAAAGAAAAGAGGAAACATGCCATTTTGCCATGGTCTTCATTTATCAACTATGTTCAAATTTTGTATAAAACACCAGATACAGGATCTTTCTCAGGTTATTATCACACATCAAATTCCAACGTGGTAATACGGATCACAGCTGCAACATTTGGCAACTCATCACTCAGATTACACAAGAAAGTTCTTAGACTGTTCTCAAAAAGTATGAAATACATTAGACTGAGGGAACAGCTACAGCTATTGTGTTTCTATCACTTCTGTTAAATGTCTAAAAAAAGTTAGAATATTATTTCCTACAGTTTTAATCCAGTGTTTCCATAACCTCCATATTTACCTCGTGTGCGTACGTCTCAGCTTTGACTCTGAGGTCCTGCTCCAAATCAAGCTGCTCCTTCATTCCTTCATACTCCTGAGCTGCCATCATAGAGACTGTAGAAACATACAGATTATATGGGGTTAAGCCACAAACATAGCATTAATGTCAAATTTAACATGTTACAAACTTGTGAAACACTACTGCTCATACTATCTTCACTCTTCCCATGAATGTTCTCAAAAATATGGGAAATAGTTTTTTTGAGTTTCAGTTTTTTGTTGTAAATTTGTGATCTGTCTCAAGACATAAGAGCTGAAAAGTATGTAGCTGCTTTAAAACTTGTCTATTTATGGTGTATTTGGGGTTATCTACGATCTATTATCTATTTAAGTTGCTTGTAAACTCATAGGTTCCTTCAGCTGTGACTTACCTCTGTTAAATCTCTTGATTGTTTTGCTTTGTTGCTCGACCGTTTCACGAAGCTGTTTCATCTCCTCTTGATTTTTCTCAGACTGGTGAGAGAAAAACAAAACGCCACAAACTCAGCATCACTTAAAGAAAAAGAGAGGACTCAAAACATTTCATAAGAGGAGGGCGTGTGTATAGACCTGTTCTCACCTGTGTGGTCAACTCTTCTATCTGTCTCTGCTGTTCGTGAACCTGACAGACAAAACTCTTCTTCTCCTCCAGTAAACCGTTTACCGTCTCTCTCAACTCTGGTGGAACAATGTTTTGCAGTTTGTAAAATGTGTTATTTATTTATTAAACAAAATTACCCCCCTAAACTGGCAATGAGTGACAATGAGGTTTTATATCTGTGGAGATATTTTGATCCAGTATCTATGCGTCTTTGCAATGGTTGATCAAAATAATTCAACCATTTGGAAACTGTTTCTTTATTATCAAAGTCTAAAGTGCCTTCAATGTTTTTTTGGGTTACTTTGTGACTTTCTGGATGAGTCAGTGATGTGCTCTTGGAGTGATTACTTTTTCAAATAGACCCAAGTTCATTTAGATAGGCTTTTCCTCATAATAAATAAAATCATCACTTCATAAGGTGAATTAAACTAAAGAGAAACAGAAAGATAAAGGAGTCTGGAGAATGTAACTTTATGAAAATGAATACATCAAGGACGAGAGGCTTCGGTGAGACTAACAATGTCAGGCCATTTTGGCTAAAAATATGCAGTTTGGTGGTGTTTGGTTTTACCTTTAACCTGTTGCTGGCACTGAGAGAAGGTGTCAGGACTGTTTCCCACTGAATCTGCAGAGTCTCCGTCAGCTTCGAGGGCAATGCAGTCAGAGATGCTTGGCAGCAGTTCATCCAAACATGGCCGAGACGATAGGCTCAGGTACTTCAATTTTCTGTTCTCACAATTTAGCTGCAAATCAAAGATAACAGGGATTAACAGTATGATGCACCTGAACTAAATTCAGGTGCATCATGGTTCAACCATTCGCTTTTTATTTCACTTTAATAAATCCAGTTGCTTTCACATTAACGCAAAGATGATATAATGAGAACGTCTCTGCAGTGTCATCCTGACTCATCTGTTTGCCCCATTCTCTGGCCTACGCCACCTGACAATGCTGATTATCTTGCATTGATTACTGAGTGTTAAGGTGTGAGACAAACCTTAGTGGCCAGGGCCTCTGCATTCTCTCGACAAGACTTCTCAATCTCGAGCTGAGTCTGCAGAACGCCCACCTCCTCAATCACCATCTGAGAAACTAGTGAACAACACACAGAGACAGACACTCTGTGATGTAGGTGTCCACTGCCACAGGACAAAGCAACTCACAATATCATTCAAAGAATTATTGGGAGGTTTGGTTCTTTTACATAAATTTCAGTCTAGTTCTGACAATTTCACAGGATGTTTGTGATTCCTTAAGCCTCCTTGCTCTGACCTATGTTTGTTGTGGCATAAATAAGTCTGATGTCTAAATATAATAGAAAACTTAATGAACTTGTCTTGAATTGGACAGTAGAAACTTTCTTACCTGCATACTGTCATAAAAGATTTGTTCCCACCTCTGTAGTTTAGCTCAAGGTAGAGTTTCATTGTGGAAAAGGTGATTCCCAGAATCCCCATTCTGATCTTTAGAAGGCTTAAAAGGCTATTGATAGAAATCAACAGATTTAATTTGATGGTTTCGGTTTCACAGATCTGTGTTCATATGCCTTTCTTTGGCTCCAAATAGGTTTTAACAGCAGCTCATCAAAGATCCATGAGAATAAATTTTCTAAAAAGGTCCTGAAGATAACTTTCTATTGAAACCTCTTTAGACCGTCACACTATGACAGTCACACATTGCCATGTTGTCTGTTGCTACTTATGTTTTCATACTCATGAACGAATCAACTTTTTAAATTTCCTAAAGCTGTTACAGATTAAGAAAGTCAGGCAAGATAAAAAAGGCACTTTAAGATTTCAAGAAATGTATATATGCATATAAAAACAGAAAGGGTTATGAAGCATCAAAAAAAAAAAAATCTAAAACGATTAATGAAAACCCCATTGCAAATACAGTAGCAAGAAGTAAGCAGGTCCAATGAGTAGTGAGTGTTTGGGTTTGAAAAGACGAAATTATTGCACACAGTTCTGTAGGCTACATTTGAGAAGTAGAAAATTGGTCTAAAACAGAAAGTAAGAATCCTTATGGACAGAAGAATCTAATGTGAATAGAAGACTGGTTTTCAACTTGGTACTGAAAACCAGTTCATCTTCAGAAATTCGCTGCTCCTCAGTTATTTTAGAATGACCTAAATATGCAGGGAATCCAGGTTAAAACTACAGCAGTCACTGAACACCTATTCCAGTTAGTAAATAGGCTGTTTTAATTGAAATCTTTCTAAAATCCTGAGCTTTGCATCACCGTACCTTTGTCTTCCTTTATGACCCTGGTGTTGGAATCCATCACTGACTTGTAACTCTTCAAAGGGAAAGCATGTGGATTTCTCTTTTCATAGCTCTCCAGTGTGTCTGAGAAAGTTCTTCACTCCTGACTGACTGATGGGGAGTTTCTGGATTAGAAACCTTTGTTGGGGGCACACCTTCAGAGTCACTGAAGTCCTGTGACCCACCCACTGGAATCTGTGGATCATCTAGATCTTTGTCATCCATGACTTGTTATCTGCCTCCCCCAAAATGTTTCAGTCACATGATTCATGGTGACAATGGTTGTGAAAGCACCCAAAGAGCAAAAGTGTTTGATAAGATAAAAGGAAAAGCCATCGCTTCTGATAAATTGTGGTTTTTCCACTTGCAAAACCAGTTTGTCTTTAGCTTTATTATAAACACATTATGTTTGTTTATAATGTGTTTATAATCCAATTATAAATCTTAATGTAATCAAGATCAATTGTTGAATTAGTCTTGTAGTCGTGAAAATCTTTTAGTCGAGAGTCCAGTGCTATATGAATCAACTAGAAGCAGGAAATGAGAGCAGCAAAAGAGAAGGACAAGACTTTGAGGAAATGAAACCAGTTTCATTTGATGGGATGAAAATCTTTTAAAAGGATCAGCTGCAGGAAAACACACTGGCTGAATGAATAACAAAAGATTATTTAGTTGTGAAAAGCAGAAACACCAAGAGAGCACAATCAGCACGTTACAGGTTAAAGACACTCTTGATTTAAATATTATGTGAATGAATTTGTCTTTGGTGTAGCTTGGGTGGGGTTGACATAAAATGTAGACCATTTAGTAGTGGGAGACATACTGGGTAAAAGTAGACAAAAAGGCAACATTTTTATTTCTACTTTCTACAAATAAAGCTAAAGTTGTAGAATCTGAATATTTCCCCAGGTCAAAAGATAAACAGTCTATGGTAATAAAACTTACAGAGAGGTGATGCAAAAGGTCTCAAAATGCCAATTCAGTCCTTTAAAATTTTGAGAACGTTTCTACTGCAAAATTCAACTGAGTTATGAAGCTTGACATAGGACTGGATTTCCTTAAACTCTGTTACTGCACGTGCCAGAAATTTTCCAAACTGATTTCCATTGACTAATAAGTCACAGCACAATTTCCCCAAAATTCCAGATCAGTTCACCCCTTCACCATATCACACCAACATTTCTTACAGGTCTGCCCCTCTATACTTTATGGTCAAGTCTGTACCCATACACCCAACTATAGTTTAGCTGTTTGTTTTTCTTGCTAGTTAGGCATAGTCATGAACTATAAACATTATTATTAATAAAATACTCAAATATCACAAATATGTTCACAGTTACCTATGATTTGATTGAAAGTGTTCCTTGTTCCTGTTTGGTTTGTGTCTACTTCTGCAAAGTATCGTACTGTAACCCCCGATCCAACCAAAAGAACTGTGAGCAACCTCCTGCTGACAGGTATCATGTACGGATTTGCAAAACAACATTTACTTTCTGTAAACTATGAGCAGAATATAGAAAATCACTTAAAAATTGTATAAATGAACATGACAAATGGATCCTGTTTGTATTGGTTAAAGTCAGCTGCAAAATGGACATATGTGCTAAACTCTGTCGTGATTTTGTATGTGTTTGTAACAAAATAAAAACTGTGAAGATAAGAAAACAAACAGGGTGAAATAAGTTTTAAGTGTACTTTAAGAGATGTTAATAAGAATAAAAGAAGGGATCAGCTGTTAAAATGTACATGAATTGGCTTTATGGAGATAAAATAGATAAAATTGGAAAACAAAATGAAGAACAAATTAATTTGATATGATGACATACCATGTTGTATCTGGGTTGTAACATTTATCTGTTGTTTTCATGTACGACCAAGACAGGAATTGCTCTAAGTTTAGTCATCTAATAATTGACCCAAAATGTCACACAATCATTCATCCCACTTTCATACTCCGATCTGAAGGCTAGTAACCATTAGTTAAGAAAAACAGACCTGTGTTTTTAACCCCTTAAACCAAATTTCAACATTCACCATGATTAAGCCATAAGCAACACTTGTGATCATCGGCTCTGAGCGTCACTGACATCAGCTCAGCCAGTAATGACCGGCTGCTGCTCCTTCGTCTTCCTGACTGGTTGTTAGCAGGCTGTAAGTGAAGCCCTCCTGCCTGCTGAACGCACTTTCAGGTTTCAAACAGACAACAAAATGATCTTCCGCCTGAAATACTATGATCAGTCCACCCTCAAAGAGTCTGTTATTATACACTGTCATGTTATTGTAGAAACTGGGCTTTTATGTACAGATCAGTATCACAGTTCCTCTGGAGGTGTGCACAGATATGTAACTGAGAAAAACACGGTATCAAAACTAGTCCATAAATTGAGGTATATTTTACACAGAGGATTCAAATAAGAAATAAGTGTTGACCACACTTACTGAATTTTATTTTATACTAAATTGAAAAGTCTGTGTAATAACAACTTTGAGTCACCTACTGCATGTAGAAACAAGCTAGATATATTGCTCAGGTGTGTTTTTGATCCGTTCTTCCACAGAAACTATCTTCAGATCTTCAAGCTCATGGGGCTTTCTCAATGCATTTTAGCTTTAGTGCATTCCATTGATTTATAGTTGGATTTTATTTGGAAATTATTGTGTTCATTGGGTGTTTTTGGTCTTATTGTTATACTGAAAACCCCATCATCCTTTCATTATCGGTAGCCTAGAATGGCAACAATTTTCAATCCAAAATACCCTCATTAATTTCTCAATTCAACCACACCAGATGCCGAAAAACAGCAAACAATGTTTACACCTCCAAATGCCACTGTTAGCATGAGGTATTCTCCATGACTTGCCCAAATATTCTGCAAGCAACTTTAAACAAGCTTTTTCTTCAGCAGAGGAGTCTTATGAAGTAGGGATGTATAGTGGCCATGGTTGCTGAGTGAATTATTTGCTGTTTTCACAAAAAAATCAAATAAAATCTGCTGGATCCAAGTCTACGAGTGGTTCTCGGTTATTAAGCAACTCTTTTCAGTTGATTGTCAGAAATCTAAATATGTTGTTTTCACCTCTGGATTACGGCCCAAACGTTGATCAATAGAACTTTCAAAAGATGAGAACTATGGCTTCACGTTAACATGTTTTGCATGTTCTTATAGGCCTTCAGAGTGGACCAAACCAACTGATGTTCATTTGCATGGATGGGGCTAGGATTGTTTTCTAAATGCTAACCGATTTCTGACAATTTTTTTTATCAGGGCAGAAATTAAAGCGTAGTGTTGGAGGTGCGGGCCTCTTTTTTACGGGCCTTTTGGTGAAAAGTTTTGTTTTTTACTAAAGCAGGGGTAGGCAACTCAAAATGTTGAAAGAGCCATATTGGACCAAAAAAAAAAACAAAAAACAAATCTGTCTGGAGCCGCAAAAAATTAAAAGCCTCAAATAAATTAATACAGTTTAAGTTTGACTTCTGTGCAAATGCCTGGAGCCGCAAAAAATTAAAAGCCTCAAATAAATTAATACAGTTTAAGTTTGACTTCTGTGCAAATGCCTGGTTGTGGTAAAGCAGTAGATTTACTTATCCAACTAAATTTCAGGTCATGAGATGTGAATACCGACTGAAAGAACAAGATCTGAGTTCTTAGCTTTTGCTTTGCCACATCAAGTCATTTGTGATTATTCAGGTATCTGATCAAGAATCAAGCTGAATGTCTCAATTTGGAGGTTTTTAGAAATCTCAGTGGGTGAAAGACAAGACCAGTGTTTGTCTTTATTCACCCAAAGAAAATGTGACGCTTTTGACCAAAGGTTCAAATATAGCCTGAGCAAAAAAAAAAGAAAATCCGACACTTCTTTTTTTTAAAGATTTTTTGAGGCTCTAGTGGCCTTTATTTGAAAGTAGCTTGACAGGAAATTAGGGATTGAGAGAGGG
>CAEGAE010068943.1:0-12733 GCA_903067095.1 Girardinus metallicus | reverse complement strand
GTCTATCCGTTTATCTGTATAAATAATCCCGCCGGACTCCAGGCATCGCTGCCGTCATTTTAAGATGCTTATTGGTCCCGGAAAAAGACAAAAACCCGGACATTATCATGACTCAATAAAATCCTCTCAGGCCGAACTTGAAAACTGGACGTTATGCTGCTAACACTTTGCTTTCGTCAATAACTCAGGCGGAAGTGAGAACTCAAATAAAGTCCCGGCCGGAACACGGTGTGCTAAATAATAACATAATATAACGAGGCTTCGAGGCAGGTCAGTTTTCCTCGAAGAATTTTAATAATACCTCGATTAAAACTGTTGATTAAAACTGATGCAAACACTGTAGGCACCAACTTGTAGTCTGGCCAAATGCAAAAAAATCCATAAAGCCTGGCTTCACAATCTTAATTATATCACAAGAGATCTTTTGTCTATGATCCAATAGGCCAGGAATGTTCTGTAAGACCAAGAAGAAATAAGTTAATAATGTCAAAAACTAAGATATAAAACTTTCTCTTTATGCACGAAAAGCTTCTGAAGAAAAAAACTTGGATCTGATGGAAACAATGAAAAAGCAACTTTTGTTTACTCAACAGAAGTTCACTCAGGAGAAAAGGCTTCTCTCACTTCTATCCTTCTTAAAGTCAGACACAATTATCTCCAGGCCTCTATCCTCTATCTTTCTCTATATCTTTTGAGAAACCACAATTAGTCTTTCAACCCTTGTGAAGGTAGATTTTTGTTGCCCAGCAGCACTGGGTTACCTGTTTAATTAAAACTTCTTGTGATTTTGCTTACTGAGCCTAATGCCAAATTAAAAAGCTGCGAGATTCTAGATACTGTCTAAACTGAGCTGAGCACAGTATTGCCGACATCCGCGGGCTGTCTTAAGATCTGGTGAGCAAGCTGACAGCTCCGCTTTAATCCCTGCCTTTAGAGAGAAAAAGCAGAGAAAATTGGATTCATGATGTGTAACATTTTAGCCTTTAAATGGGTGAAATAAGCATCTCCTCCCTCATAGGTGAGCCGCATCAGCCTTTAAACAACGTTTTAAAAGATCCTTCGCCAAAACAAAAGCTGTTCACTATCACCTAATCTTTGCAAGGCAGACAGATGATTACAGAAATGAAATACGGAAGGAGAGGGAGGTGGTACGGCATAAAGCATGGTAGGATTAACAGGATATGTGAAATTTGTCAAGCTCTTATCTGAAATTCTGTTGGTGTGAGAAGCATAATAGTCTGCATAAACTTTGCTACAATCCCATCAGGATGTAATCTTATTTTCAGTGAAGTGGGCACCATTTAACCTTTTTGTACCCTTGTATCTGGTCAGTAATATGCTATACGTCATACGGAGGTGGGAAATATGGCAAAATATATCACACATACTTACCCAATTTACATATTTCATAGATCAGTCTTTTACAGAAGCTACACATTTATAAAATATATATATATTTCACATATTTGTTAAATATTTTACCTTGCCCTGACAGTATAATATGGGACAGATGACCTCTGGACCTTCTACTGACACCTGAAGAATTACACCACTCCTGGTTAAAACCAACCAGTCAGAGCAATGGAGGAATGTCTTAGCACTGTCAATCATGCTAACATACACACTGCTCATACTCTTCCTTTAGCTCTGCAGCACCTTCCCCACAGCAGAGCCTACCATGAATGCTCAGGCTAGTCAGCATGGCGATCTATGACAGTGGATAAACGGTTTTCCTGGAACCTTAGGGTGTTTCTCTACTTGGCACCTGCCTACATTGTTAAAGGTACCAAATACTGGTTCAATGTGTTTTACTGTCCTTGATTGGCCAGCTGATGATCTAAAAAAAACAAAAAAAAAACAGACCTGACCTTCACCTGAGCAGGTCACAGAAACACAGAAAACTGCAGCTAACAATCCACTATCTCATTCACCTCACATCACCACAAAGAGTGAAAAACACTTGGATTTTTTTGTAACTTGTTTCCATTAGTTCACATCCCTAATTCAACAAATTCAATTATGTTTCACGTTATAGTGGTAGTGGTGTCCCATTTCTATGTTTAATTCTTCACAATGCAATACCTTCATATCACCAGCCCTTATGATGAAAAAAAGTGTATAAGATTTGACTCAGAAAAATTCAATTTTGGTATCTTTACATATTTGTTAAAAGATGATAAATAATTTTACAACTATTTCTGAGCTTTGAGAAAGAGACTGACAACTTTTTCTTACTGTGACAGCAATTTCAAAAGATTTTAATTAGGAATAAAAAGACAATAAAAAAATTTGTAATAAGTGTAATATAACATCAATGTCAATTTAATTATCTTCTAAAATTTAAGCTTTATTAGATACAATTTGAAGCTCGTATCTAATAATCATAAAATATAAGACTCCCAATGTCTGAGGGGAAAAGAACTCAATTATTCAACATGGAAACCTTTTACTAGTAATTATAAAAACTATTAATTGTCCTGAAAGATAAATTAAATTATTTTTGTGGTAGTTTAAAGGCTGTATTCGAGTTCATGCTGACAGACTTTGATTTCGCACGTGCCAATTACTCCTGGCAGGACCAATTAACTGCTGAACCTGTGCCCTGTTACATACCTGCACTAATCAATCAATTATCTAATTACATGAATATTTTATACTAGCTTTTAGAAATGCCAATTAGGATGGTCAGCTCAAGAGATATTGCATTTTAAAGAGACAGCTTAAGAACCACACAACACATTTTTCTTTAATTAGAAGCATTTCCTAGCATTCATTTGCATAAACTTGGATGATTGAACTTACTCCCCTCTATGACAGTTGGCATCTTTTAAAAAAAAAAAGGTTTTAGGCAGTCATCAGCATGCAAACACGCTTTGAGCATTCAGACTGACTTTGAGCATTCAGACAGATACACTACAAGGATTTCTGGTCTTGGTGGAATTTTGGTTGACTAGAAAAACTAATGATGGAAAATAAATCTTGAATGACTTCTTATTTCTAAGAATCAAACAGAGGAAAAAAACAACCATTTCAGACTTCTACAGAATATCATAAGCTGTTGCAGTTGGGATTTGAGACATAGACTTAACCTTTGCCCCAGGAAAGTTGTTTTTTTTCCCTCTTTTTCTAAAGGTCTGCACAAGTAAATCCCTGAAAGACTCATTTTCTTTCTCTGCCACACACAAAAACCGAAGCCCACCAGGTATGCCCTTCTGTTACCCAATCTCCCCTAAGCAGCACACCTCACTGCTCAGACCTGCTCCCACCAAAGCTGCAATTATGGGGGGCTGCCTAAAATGCCTGTGGCGCTTGCCCCTCTATTCAATTCTCTCCTTTCTAATTACTACTGCCCTGGGACAGGTGAGAAGTCAGGACTGATACGATCTGCTCGCTTTACCTGTAGCCAAAACACACACATACACGCACGCACACAAACATCTTCAGCCAAAACATACGCATAAGGCACCCGAGGTGATCTTCTATTCTAATTATAATCTTTCAAAAAATTTTAGGAATTTGCTTTCAGATCAAGTTGTGTTTGGATTAGAAAGCTTGGCAGGGTAGGAGAGTAAGAAGGTGGCACGTCTTCAGTGAGTTGTTTTCTTAAAAACATTTCTTTCATTTAATTTCATGATTAGCCCATAAATGGAAGATGAAGAACTACTTTTGGATTTGTACAAAAGTACATTTGACAGTTCTACTGAAGCCCTCATCAGTCTGTACTATTTGATTCTAAAGAAGATAAACTAAATTTATTATGTCTTTAATTGATTTTAAAGCAAAATCTCTCCTGCTTGGTTAATTTAGTGAGAAAATAAAATCTTGGAAACATCTCTCCTTTGATGGCCATCATATTTATTGTCAAACCCATTTTATTTATTATTAACATAAAAAATGAGTGTTGGCTACAGCAATGTAAGTACCAACAATAAATGGTTTTGCAAGTGCATGCCATAAGGGGTTATTTAAGCAGTTTTGAAAGATAGGCAGAATATCCTAAACATACTCAGCTCCACAGGCCATCAGTCAGCTCCAGACTCCTATCCGACTGATTGCTTCCAAAGGTGACAACAAGCACTTAACAGGACGTAAACAGTGTGTATATAATGACCTCCTCCTGCAAGTAATTTAAGAGTAAAAAGAACCATTTGTAGCCACAATAATCATTTATCACTGGAGCAGCCCAAAAGAATCCAGCTGCACTGTCAAGTAGATACAGCTAGGTATCCTGACATCATGTACTTGAGAGAAGAAAAAAGGAAAACTTTTGTTCTATCCCTACTGTTTTACAGTAATCTGATCTTTCTGTCCTCAGGCTCCAAAACAGACGAGAGGAGAGCATGTGACTCCATAGTAACCTCTTTCCTCAGAGCTGAAGCAGCTGAAGACTTCAAATGAGAGAACCAAGATTTTAATCTTCACTTCACGGACCGCATAAATGGAGCTATGCATAGGTGAGCCTCTCCTACACGGTGCAGACAAGCGCCGGTTATTGACAGCTTGCATTAATGTGCGGGGCAATCACCTGTGAGTATTTCTCAACTGCCAACCATCTCTCTACCCACCCTCCTAACACAAGCCGCAATAATACCTCCCTCCTCCTCCTTTGTGCTTCTTATCTTTTCATATTGTTCTCTGGTTCAATTCATTGCCGCTGGCACAAGTCTTAACACCGCTGCTAAGCCGCAAATTAATGGGTTGGGTATTACTTCACTCGTCTCCTTGTCTTCCTTTAGATACACCGCTTTTTTCCACCAACTTTCATTATAAAAAGTTTGTGTTTCTGACCAGCTTGGCACCTCAAGAAGAAGGAAATAAAAGGAGGGAAACAAGCAACTAGAAAGGAGGTTAACTGGCTGGGGAACAAACAAAAGACAAGCAAAGAACTAACCAAAAGCAGCAACTTTGATGAGGATGGCATGTAGGTCGGATGATATCATCTCATAGAGCAGCGACTCTTGGTCTCGGCGCCACAAGTAGGCCAGTGGCTGCAGACCAAGCCGCAGACATCTATGAAACAAGTGAAAGAGATGCAAAGTAGTTATTATTGAATATCTGCCCACTTCTGAACATTGTGGGCCGGGTGACAGCTTTTATTTACATGAAAGCTGTCACAGCATATTAATGGGAAACAAAAAACCCCATTTAAAGATTTTTATTACATCATGCAGTCAGAGGTAACATGAGTCAAACTGTATATTCATAAATGTCCGCTCAAAGAACTGATGGGGAGCATTGTGTCTATTACACATGCACAAATATTTGTTGGTATCTCTGTTAAAAATGTGTTGAAATTCAGCTCATATTGTGGCAGCAGTATCTCACAGTGAAAAGAAAAAAGAAAGAAAAAATACAACTTTTAATTTGAATATACTTAGTGAGAAATCTTAATCTTGTTTGCTAAACTCTAGACCAAAATTTAACTGTTTTGCAACAAGCAAGATCCAGTTTGGTTTGATCAAAATGGGAATTTATTTTATGCAAACTATCAAGTATGGTGAAATGCTATGATGCGATGGGCCCGCGTCTTCGCCAAAGAACCGCAGGGACCTTGTTATAAAGCATGGCATAATGAACCAGATCATTTTAAATAAGACTGTAATCTGGTGGACTCAAGAGATTGTGCAAAGAGGAATGGTCAATGAATGTTTGCTCCAACGTTTTATAAGGTTATGGAAGAAAACATAAGTCCTTTCTATGGCCAAAAGAACAAAGTACAAAGGCTAGTAATTGTGCCATATAACTTCACATTTATAAAAGATGTATCTTAATGTTAGATTTCTTATTCTATGAAATAATGGGTCTCAAAGGGCTGGATTTTTAGTTTACATTTTTGCTATTGAAATAATCCTTTGTCAGTGGTGCCAATAAATGTAGTTGTGTCTCTATTTCGTATACATGTGAGTAAATTTAGTATGTGTTGTTAAAACAATAGCTTTAGTGCTGCGCTGTCTGCAGAACAAAAAGAGACTAAGCTGGCAGAAACTTGAAGGAAAGAAAAAAGTAAGGGGAACTAATGCTTTTCTATTGTTAAAATTCTCTTGTTTAAAGATTTGTTCAGAAAAATCTTAAAACTGATGAAAATTTCAGCTTACTTACCTAGAATGAAACAAGTCTAAATACAAATGGCATAAATAAAACAAAATGTGTGTACATGTGACTGTGTACGAGTAAACAGAACCCTGTATTAGTTTAGTTTAGTCATACAAATGAGGGAAAAACTGGATGTACCCATTTTCCTTTGGTGAACCACAGATTGTGCCTTACTTGAGTTCAGAGGATCAAGTAAGCTTTGCTGTTCTAAACCTCCAGTGTTTGACTTACACATTTTCCACACGGACCCTCTGGTAATCGGACAGAATAGCTCCTACAGACACTGCCTCAATGGCCTCCTTTTCCTGTGAGGACAAGAAACAATAATAGTTCATTGTTTTTTTTTTAATTATAAAGGAAAGACAAAAACTTGCTTAGTAACAGAACAGGGGTGTCGCATTCTCCTAGAGTAAACTATTCCTTTCGAATTTGTAAAGGAATCCAAAAGTTTTACAGAAAGAACAAATTGCATTGAAATTTCCCTTGCTGTTCAGACTTTGGGCTTATTAAGGTATCCTTGATACTACCGATGAAGGGAGCTACACATGAAGCTTATTGTAAATTGCACGCGCTTTAAACAACCATCCCAATAAATTGTCTTAAACATTCCTCTTGCTCCAACTTTAAATGCTCATTATGCGGAAGTGTGGCTAACAGGGACTGAATGGCTTTGTTCACTTCCTGTTGTCAAGCTACAACCAAACACACTACTATTCAAAAACAATGCAGAAGCTCAATGTCATCGTTCACAAGTCTGGCTTCTATTTGTTGTATGGCTCAGATTAAATGCATCCTGAGAAATTGAGCTCAAAGGGACAAATCCCAGACAGAGCAACAAGGGAGATGAGAACTGAGTGGAATTTCAAAGGAAGGCAATGATCGTCCTGGGAGGCTGTGTCTTAAAAACTTAAGGGTGTGTTTGTGCATGCATGTGCACTGGCATTACCAATGATAGTTTCTGTGTCTTACAGGCTCACCAATATTACAGAAATGCTAAAACCAAGACATTTATGAGAAAGAGGGATAAGTTGACAGTTGACAAGCAGAAATTTATTGACACAAGCCAAAACGAGGGCAAGCCATTACAATTCATTCATGTAAAGTTGGGTATGCATAATGCTGTATCCCAGTATATTAATGGAGAGCTAAGGGCAAGGGAAAAGTGTGGCAGAAAATTGTCCACAAGCAACAACCATAAACACAGCTTTGTGAAGATTGAGAAGCAAATTCAAGAGTTTGGGGACATTGACAAATAGTGGCGTGAAACTGGGGTCAGAGATTCAAGAGTCACTCCACACAAATTTATCCAGGACATTGGCTAAAATTGTTTCATTCCTTGTGTTAAACCAGAAGTCCAGGAGAATTTCTGAAATAATAAAATCTTTGTTAACATTCTAATTTACTGAGAAACAACTGTATTGACATCTGGTCCAAATTTTCTACCCTCTGCACAACCAGCCAAAAGATGGAGCCACACTGACGACTTGAAGCACCAGTGCAACTTTCCATCTGTGAGTGGCATGTATCTTTAATATTGCTAAAGGCGTATCTAATTGCTCTTCATATCATATTCATACTTCAAAAACTGTGGGACAACAATGCACTTGAGAGTTGCTGGCGCAGCCTTGAGATGCATTCAATCTTCTTACAGGAAAACAGGCTTGATCTACAGTGACACACTCCAACAAGCACATATACACACACGATCAAGAGCAAGAGCCACATGCTGATGGTTATACACCCTCATATACACACTCATAAATGCCTCCATGACCCCCCCCCCCCCCCACCCACACACACCTGCAGATTCATTAGAACATTACATGGGCTGTAATTAGAATGAGAGGCAAGGGTAGGAGCAGTGGAGGGATGCCCAAGTCTCCAGTAAATTACCTTGTAGCCATTATCAATTTCCCTGGCTACTGGTCCTTAAGATAACCCCCCCTCATCCTCCGCTGCCCCTCCCTCTCCCTGTGGTCCCTTCCTGCAATTTTTCTCTGCCTGATAAACATGCTGATTAAAGCGAACACGGTGTAAACCTTTGATACTTTCCTAAATGAAATCCATGCCCTGCCTGGGGCTTGATGCTGAGCTCAGACACACAAGCAAACACACACGCACAGCTCCATATAGGCGCACCGGCTAATCAGATAAAGGATGCGCTCCGTGCATGTGCACTGTGCTAACTGTGCAGCAGAGGATGTGAGGTATTAAACAGAAGACATACAGTCAAACACAGAGATATCTTAAGAAGGGATTTTCCTCAAGTTCTAAAATCTCTCCAGAGAGTCCAGGACCAGAACATACATTAGAGTCAATCCTATTGCCTGGTGACAGTAATTAAGTCAGACTGATAACATTTCAGGCCAGCATAGAGGGAAAGGTGGCTGCAGGCGGTGTCATGTAATTCTAGGTAAGCCTCGAGGAAAACACCACTCTAATACAATGATAACCTTTTGCCTAAATGCAACTGTCACTCTCTAAAGAGGCAAATTAGGAGCCACAGAGTGGAATTAGGGAGGACAGACAGAAAGCTGAGAAGATTCACAAAGGAGAGAGTTTGTAAAGGAGCGTGCAACATCAACACCAATTTAGTCCCTCGGCTTTAAACTTGGCAGGACCTGACAAGAGCATCAGAGCACCAGAGCAACAACAAATAACAGCTTCTTTGTGTATTTTAGTCTGTCTGTCTCCCTCTATCTACCCTCTCTCAGGAGGCAGGCGGTTGTGGGTACTTGGACCTCAAAGGTTCAACTCTGCCTTGTCTAATTAAATGGCACCTCTTTTTTTTC
Source organism: Girardinus metallicus (assembly GCA_903067095.1). Classification (NCBI taxonomy): domain Eukaryota; kingdom Metazoa; phylum Chordata; class Actinopteri; order Cyprinodontiformes; family Poeciliidae; genus Girardinus; species Girardinus metallicus. Next base: position 3,848 of record CAEGAE010068943.1, on the reverse strand, counting down.
CCTGGTTCTCATTACATCCCATCGCACAGCCTTACAGCCTACTCGCCACTAATTATAACATGAGATGAATTTCTCACACATCCCTTTCTGTTTGCAGTGGAGACTTTTGCTACTAGAGCATTTGGCAGTGGCTTTGGGAAATGATTATTTTTGGATGGGGCTGTGTTTTTGTCGCCATTACAGAATTGCCAGGAGACAGGCTGGAATGAGGAGGGATAGAGCTGCTCTGGAGATTATTTTTCAAAATCTAGTCCAAGACTCAGGGTGAATTATTTTGAATAAGGCATAGATTAGAAATGATTGATGTTTTGGGTATTCATACTACTATGAAAACAAATTTGTAGTTTTTAGAAAAGCTGAAATTTATAGTTAAAACTAAAGATATTATAAAAACAAGGTAGCTCAGTAAAACACTGAAATAGAATCTTTTCCAGAGCTTCTCTGACAAAACAATATTTTCACTGTTAGAGGTGAAACCTAAGTAATATTAATAATCAATGCAAAGGTTCTCAGGAGGGTCAGAACCCAATTTGTAAAAGACTTTTCTTTTGTCACATTCAAACCACAAACTTCATTGTAGTTACTGTGATTTCATGTGATAAAGCATCACAAGCTAGTGCATAATTGTGAAGAGCAAAATAGTTCAAGTATGGTCAAACTGGAAATACTCTGTGAACACTTTCAATTGGATTTAGTTATGAACTTTTATTGGGCCATGCTAACACATTGATAAAATTTTGTTGGTCTAAAGAACAATACAAAAACATTTGTGGTTGAAGTGTGATAAAATATGATGGGTTATGAAAACTTTTTGAAAGTCCCTGTACTTTGCTCTTAATTTGTTATTTTTGACATGAAATGACCCTAACCTTGTTCAGACATTGGGGTTTTATTCAGCTCCTGCCCAGGCCTATTCTGGCATGGTGTTGTGCAACAGTCCAAACCCCTAGAAGCTCCATCAAAGGCAGGCTAAACAAAGGCATGACCTGACTTCCCATGTCTTCTCCAGCAGGCAGAGAAGCTATTAATGAGGATCTATGGCCCACAGCAATGGAGGCCCTAGTCCCTCTAGCCATGTCCATCAGGATACTTAGCCCCATGCAGTCATTAACTTCTGTTACTAATTGTTAAATTCATTAAACTAATCCTTCCCCCACATCCGGATGTCTCCTGTGGAAATAGATGGAGAGGCCTGAGTTATTAAGATGTCAGCTGTGGAAAAGATTAAGGCCAGCAGACATGCTCCACAAAGAAACGATACGGCCATTAAACTCTATATCAGGTGGCGTGTGATGTATTTTGTAATTATATGTACATTTATCTTTGGAAGGGATTAAAAGACTGGTTCAAATGTATTCACAGTCACAGACATGCCTTCAGTCACGAAATCTATCTGCACTAAAGATACATACAAAAATGTAACTGAAAGAAGCTGCAATTCTCTCCTCACTTGGGTAGATATTCAGTCAGGGAAATGTTTAACAGCCAAAGCCATTAACAGCAACCAAGGCAATTAGAAAGCCATAAAATATTAAAAATTCAATATTCATATTCATATGGAATACATCAGAACCCTCATTAATGCTCTCTCAATGGCTGTCACAATGAGCTTCTAATTATACACCCTAACAATACAAAGCTCCAATTTGCAGAATGGTGGGTTTCCAAAATGCCAGATTCAGTCTGAGCCTAGAGCTGCCAAATTGTACCAATTACAAACGCAAAGTAACAAATTATCACGCAGGGTTCCTATGCATTTTTCATGTCAAAAATTTAGTCTAGAAAATGACATTTTGAAATAAAACACGTATAAGAATAGCTTATTTCTCAAAACAGAAAAGATGACTTTGAATTCATAGCAGAAAGTTCTACAGGTATCAGGCTTTAAACATGGAATCTGCAAAAGCACGGACAGATCTTTAAACAATGGTGTAGGGTTTAAAATCAGGAAATCTAAGCCTTATTTAGGTATTTTCCATACTGGAAAATACCTAAATATAATTCCAAACCTTTCCAAAATTACCGGATTATAAATCCTTTCTGTAAATTTCAAATTGGTGAACATATACGGCATAATGCTTTACATAAATGTTGTGTGTTGTATGTAGTGTTCTATCTATAATATCAGTTTGGTGGAAAACTGAAGAAGGTGGAGGAATTCAATTAAAGTCCATTGAATGACAGTTTACACAAGGGCAGAGAAGTCTTGTCTACTGCTCTCCAAAGCTGCAATCACAATGTCATATTATCAGCACGTCTGACCCCATAGCTCTAAATCCTACACCCCATTGTCTTCAACATTCTACTTCATCCGGCCTCCTCTCTGCCCCACCTTTCCTGCATCCATCAAGTAAGTGACTGGATGTGACACAGTTTTAATGTTGTCTGCATTAGATGCACTCTGGACCCGTTTTAATCTAATGGGATTGTCCTCCTGTGCTTGCCCCAACTGTGGAAATATTGGGATGGGGGTTGCTGTTGCATCTAAAGTGGATGCAGTGCAGAGTTGGGGCCTGTTGGGGTCAAGTGATCTCATTTAATGGAATACTGACAAAGTCCTGGGGCGTGATAAGGTGCCCTGACAGCTTAGACATACTAAAATGACAGGAAGCTGAGTCTGAGCAAAGAAAAACACAGTTGTTTGATTTTCTTTACCTTTCTGTATGGTCCAAAGTGACAACTTGAGTTCAGAAAGAAGCGGGTTACAGCATATGGAAAACCATATACAAGAAATATTTGGTAGTGTTTATAATTATCTTGCAGCGGTTAACATTTAAAGTTTAACCATTTCCAGTCGGATACCAGAGTATCTACTGAGGGTTTCACTTACAACAAAGCAGTAAAAGGACATGGAGGCTTAACAGGTGTCTACTTAAAACACATATTAAGCAAAATCATGTTCAAAAAGCTTTTCAAAATCACATTCCTTATGGCACACTGGTGTTGCTGTGTGTTTGAAGTAGCTGCTGAATGATGGGCTCTTCCTTTGCGCTTGCAGACAGACTGGCTAGATGACTCAACATGTGTCAGGTCTCAACCGTGCACACTGCTGAAACAAGAAAAACAAAGTTCCCACTAAGCCAGCTGCACATAAACTTCCAAAGATGATGTAGCATGAAGACGTGGAGGGAAGAAGCAGATCACAGAAGAGCATAATCCTTCGCTTAGGCTGCGATGCAGGTGTGACCAGCCAACAGAGGATATGACATGACACGTTGTCTCTTCAGGCCGATGAATGAGCTATGCTCATCAACCAGAAATGTGAGGAGTGACAAGCAAGAGTGTGTTGACAAAGAAGGAAAAATATTCAATTTATTCATGGAGGTGCAACGGTGGCATTCTATTCTATTGAGTTTATACTTGGGCATGTTAAGACAAGGAGTAATTTACTGAGACTTTAACATCACAAAGCAAAGCATAAAGGTACTTTCAGCCTCCATTTGGAGGTATCAGCCTTATTTTGATGCCTCCAAACTGTGTTCAACTTCGTTATCATGTGTAATTTATATGAATGTAAACAGTTTACTACCACATTCATTTCAAATGACAGAATACAAATTTCAATTTCAAATACATTGTCCTGCTAAGTATTTTTTTTTTTTAACAGAGACAGAATTGTTTTTGACAAAAATGAAGATCATGACATGAGGCACGTTTTCCATCCATCACAGGAAAATGTAGAAATTCATTTGGGGTTGGAAATGTAGAGAGATTAACATTTGGTGGATTTCCTCTTAACATATACACTGTGTTCCAAATTATTATGCAAACTGGATTTAAGTGTCATAAAGATTAAATTTTTGTTGTGCTATTAAATTCATAGATGGTATTGTGTCTCAGGGCTCTTT